>QZLH01000924.1:8605-37928 GCA_003833135.1 Oehlia diaphana | reverse complement strand
TCAAAAATAATTCAAGAAAATTTTTCATGAATTTTTTTAAAAAATGCTTGATTTATGTTCAGAATATATGTTTTTAGGAAAGTGCAATCTATTTTAAACTGTTAAAATTAGTATTTAATTCGTATTCTATGTACCAATAGAGAAAATCACTAATTAAATTTTAAGTAAATAAAAAAATCATTTTTTATGATTATCTCATGATCTATTAGTCCAATTTTAAAGATCATTTTTTTATTTTGTAGAGAGCTTAGAGAGCTACACAATAAAAAAATGATATTTAAAATTGGACCAATAGATCATGAGATAATCACAAAAATGATTTTTTTCAGAATATATTAGATAAATGCAGCTGTCCTCTGAAAAAAATAGTTTTTTGCAATTATCTTATAATCTATTAGTCCAATTTCAATGTTCTTTTTTTTATTATGTAGAGAATTTGGAGAGCTACACAATAAAAAAATGTTCATCGAAATTGAATTATTGGATCATGAGATAATTGCAAAAACATGTTTTTTTTATTTTTTTCAAATTTAATTAGTGATTTACTCCTTATTTTTACATAAATCACAAATTAATACTAATTTTAAAAGTTTAAAAATAGATTAAACTCCATAAAATCATATGTTCTGAATATATACCTAGCATTTTTTTAAAAAAATTTGTAAAAAAATTCTTTTTAATTTTTTTTTTATTTTTTATTACTCCTATTTGTAAATCATTTTTGAAATTTAAAGCTATTATAAATATAATATTAAATATTTAAATATGATAGAGCCAATCTTAAAGTTTTTTCAGTAAAAATTTCAAATGATTTGGCTGAAAATTGATGGATTTATATATGTAAAGACACCCACATTTGGGAATCGCAAAATTGCTCACTCATTCTTATCTGAATCACGAATTAAATGTTATAAATAATACTTTTTTTTTTAAAAAAAAAAAGAGGGGGTAATATTCTAATAATTATTTTTAGTTTATTCACACTATCAAATCTCTTAAAAAATATTTCTTATTTTATTCTTCGAAAAACTACTTTTACTAAAATAATCCTAAATTAAAAGGCTGTACAATTAAATGTATGATTTGATTTTGTGCAACTTTTCGTAATAAAACTCCGGTTTCAGGTTTTATTTATTTATCGAAATTCATTTTTTTTTCAATTATTTAAAATTAAAAAATTTTTTTTACTATGACTTCTATTAGAGAAGTCATAATTTTTGCTGCACTTGATAGAGCATATGCATTAACAGATTATAATATTCAAAATACTATAGACAAACGATTTGAATTTAGGCAACGAACTATTCTTGCTGACAAATCTCTTACAAAAGATGAAAAATCATATGCAATAAAATTATTAAATAAAAGTTTTGACAATCATAAACTTCTTTTAAATGAAGGAACAAAAAGAATTTGTGAAAATTGCCATGATGAATGTTTAGCTACATTATACTGTGAACATTGCGTTCGAAATCATTTAAAGGCAAATTTCTCAAATTGGACATCCGGAAATAATGATATTGATAATTTAATACAACAATGTCAAATGGAAACATTTAGGCCAGATAGAATAATAGAATGGATCAATTACAAAATATTAAATATTTAACTAAAGGTGGATGTTCTGAAATTTATACAGCATATTGGATTGATGGACATTATGATGAATGGGATTCAAAAGAAAAACAATTAAAAAGAACTGAAGGACATGATGTAGTACTTAAAAAGTTAGAAAATGTCGAAAGTGCTAATAGAAGTTGGTTTGAGGAGGTATATAATTAAAAAATAATTTAATTAGTTATTGTTATTTATAAAAAGTGTTTATTAATAACTTATTATTATTGTAGAGTAAATTTCATTTGACTATAAGTAACAAATGGGCACCAGTTGTTAGATGTTATGGTTTAATAAAAAATCCGTCAGATGGAAATTATATGCTTGTAATATTTGCATTGGACTGTAATTTAAGAGAATATTTACAACAAAATCATAATAAACTTACATGGAAAAGAAGAATTCAAATCATTGATAATATTGTTGGTGGAATTCGTAAAATTCATAATGAAAATGCAATTCACAGAGATTTGCATTCTGGAAATATATTATTATTTAATGATACAATTATTCGTATAAGTGATCTTGGATTTTGTGGACCAGCTGATAAACCATTAAATAGTATATATGGAAATCTTCCTTATATTGCACCAGATGTTATTTCTGGAAAAGAAACTTCTTTTGCATCTGATATTTATAGTATTGGAATGCTCATGTGGGAAATTTCATCTGGACGACCGCCTTTTATTAATTTTGAAAATGATTATGAACTTGCACTAAAAATAATAAATGGAATGAGACCAAAAATAGTACCAGGAACTCCTTTAGAATATAAAGAATTAATGGAACAATGTTGGGATGCTGATCCAGAAAAAAGGCCTGATATTGGTACTCTTGATGATAAAATAAGAGAAATGAATAGGTTAAGTTATCAAAACGAAACAAATGAAAATAAAACAAGTCAGATGAAATAAATAGTTTTGAAACTCGTAATACAACAAGTACAAGCAGGTTATTTACAAGTAAAGTTTATCAATTTAAAAATCTTCCTGAACCAAAAAATGCAACTGAGGGTCGGTATAATTATATTTTTATATTTAACAAAAAAAAAGTATATCATACGACGCATTACTAACATATAATGTTTTTTAAATAACCATTTACATAAAATTTAATAGAACAACAAGAAGGTATACACGTTATAATTTTTATTATTATTAATTATATTTGAAGTTATTTAATTAATTAGATTAATCTTAAAGAATTTCATAGTAAACCTTATAGCTTTAGCATTCCTTATAATAGTGAGTATTAATTAAAGTTATGCAGTAAATTAAAATAGTAAACTTATTCGTTTTTTATTTTTAGTTAAAGATTTTGATAACAAAAGTAATAATACTAATACATCAAAATCAAGTAATATACTTGAAGGTAAATAATTATTAAATTTTATAGTCTTATTTTTTGAAATAATATATACAGTATATTAAGAATTCTTTCGGTTTAATAATAATTAGATAATAGCAAAAAACTGTCTAAAATATTTAAGAAAATACAAATTAATTCAAATAATGGTAAGTTCAATCATAATTCTAATAAATCATAATTTACTATATTGATAATAATTTTTTTTTTATAGATAATCGAGATAAATATAAAGAAGAAACTATACAAGTAAAAAAGAATAATATTGATGATGATATTAATGGTACAATTTATTAATTTTATTTTAATAATAATTTTTTTTTAAGTTTTTGAATTAAATATTTAATTTTATCCTATTTTTTTTTTCTTTTTATTAGATAATAATGATGAAATATATAATAATCCAAATTTCCATTCAGAAGAACAAGATGAATTCGAAATTCCTAATGATAATTACAATTTAAACTTATGTTTTGAAATTTATTATAGACTTTTTTTATAATAACTTTTTTTTTTCGTTTAAATACAGATGGATTCTAAATTATTTAAGTAGTATTATTTAAATATATATTTTTTTATTTAGAATTATTTAAACACTAAGAATAGAGTACTAACAATTAGCAAATCCGTTTCTTAGTTTGTAATTTGAATAATTCATAATTTAACACTTTAAATAAATTATTATATATTATATTATTTACTATTTGTAGAGTATCGAGTAGTAACTTGTAATGAAAATCGAAATTAAGTTAAATCTGAACGAAAATACAAATTATTACAATAGCAAAAATGTCATAAGATCATATCTTATTATTATTTATTCATATATAATTAAAAAATTCACTCTTTAACTAAATTAATAAAGAATTGAATCAACGTAAAAAATTATTCTAAGTAAATAACATAAATAATTGTAATATGTCTTCCTTTATGTAAATTAATAAACTTGTTATGAACATCATTTGATATATTCTTTTGGGTTCTGGTACAAAATCATTCTTTTGATTAAATGATAAAATTATTTCCACCCTGAAATTTTTTATAGTCGCATGATTTATTTAGATACAAAAAAAGATTTAGTTCAGTAACGAAATCTGATATGAAATTTGATTTTAACAGTAGAATTTTTTGTTTTTATATATATTATATATATTATATATACTTGTTTTCGCAAAAAAAAAAATCTTATTTCTTAATTTTCTTTCGCTTTCACACTACGTCTATTCTTTGTATTTAAAATACAGACTATTGTTTATTAACGTAGATTCCGAATACTGGCTTCTTATTTACTCAATACAGAAACATAGACTTATCCTTGGAATAAAAAATTTAACAACCTTCGTTTTATTTATTGTAAATTTTATCCTTAAAAACAGCCGGTTAACAAATCACTTAGAACACAAACGCCTACGTACTAGTAAGATTATGGTTTAATACACTCAAATGAATTTGTCGTTTATAAAATGCAGGATTTTAAAATATACCAATCATTGTAGTTATTCTTCCACTAATAAGGGATTCAATGAGCTTAAAATTTTCTTTCAAATGGGATCTGATCAGTTTATAGTGAGAACAATTATTATCATTCTATAAACTTGATTAGTGCTGAAACTATCATGAACGAAGGAATAAAATTGGCAAAAGGTCGCGAGAGACAAGGCTTTAATGGTGTAAATACATCAATAATGAATTTAAGTACTAAGATATTTTGACTCATCATCAAATGTCTGTAATCGTGATCATGATAATTTCCAAACTATAAAGAACTTCTAACCCATAAAATATTTTTAGTAATTAAAAAAATTACTAATTTACTTTTTTATAAATAAATTTGAAATGATGTTAATTATTTTGGATACAAAATCGCTTGTTGCAATCAAAACACGTAATCTAAACAGCATTAAAAATGAGGCGTTAAATATTTATAAAATCAAACTGTATTTGATGAAAAAATGATATGTGAAATATTAGACGAATTATTAAAAAGTTGTGATCAATTTATGTATAACAACTTCAAAAGTATTTATAGAAATGATCTAGAAAGTTTATAATTTTTTTATACAAAGCAATGAAACTCTAATACTATAATAAATAGAAGCTCCGAATAATCCGTAAATTATCTGTGTAGATGATTATACTTTAATTAATGATCAAAGGATTTTGATTTATTTACAGGGTAGATATTAAGTAGTAAGAAATTAGAAGGGCGTTGATTTATTAAAATAACTTTTTATTATTTACTGTATATAAAAATATTTACGAATATTTTTTTTTTTACACATAAACACCGTTAAATTATTTGCTGTATAATACTTTTTTTACGTCTAATTTTAAATTACAATCAATTTTGACCATTTTAGAAATTACTTTATATTTATTATCGGCATCATCAAGATTTAAGTACTTCAAATGTTAATAGGAGGAGTAATGTCTTAATATTAAATTTTCTCTACTTTATTTGTCTATTATTTTAAAAAAGAAATTATTTAATGAATAACTTACTTTCTATTATATTTAATACTTTTAAAAATTCTATTACAAAAATTATAGTATATAAAAATTTATCTCACTAACAACAACCTTTTTTAAAGGTAAAAATAATTACTATATTAAATAATAATTGTAATCCACACATACAAAAAAAAAGTAAAATGAAAAAAAAAAAATAAAAAATAAAAAATAAAAAAATAAAAATAAAAAATATATAAATATATATAAAAACTTCATATATTTTTTCTTTATTCATCATCGGCAGTAATATCACCATATTCAAACATTCCCATCTAAATTAAAAAAAAATCAATATATTTAGTATTTTCAAGTAATCGGTTCAAGTAATCGATAAAACCGATCTTGTTTTTGTTATGTAACTTACCCTGCCCTTCTTAGCTTGTTCTTGAGCTTCAAGTAATTTTTCTACAACTGTGGGATTACTTCTATATAGTAAAGATTTTTTATCAACTATTGCATATCCAGCTTTAACCATTTCAGTGTTAATTGAATCTTCAATGGATTGAGATTGTTTTGAGTCAAAAAGTGTAAGATGATACAAATTATTTTCTTTATAATCAATATTAGCCACAAGTTGTTTATTTTCAACTAAATCTCTAAAATGTTCATATGCTTCTAGTCCATATTCTTCCTATAACGTAGGCGCAAGAAAGAAAGGATATTTAATGAATCTGATAAAATGGATTTTAATTAATAAAGATCTAAATATAATTTACCTCTCGATTGCGGACATTCAAAAATGAAAGTATAGCTTCTTGAGATTGAGATGGTAATTGTTTAAAATTATCGGGAAGTGGACGAACTCGACTTAATGGAATCATTTCAGACTATATAAATTTTTTTTTTAAAAAAAGAAAAATTCAAAAGTACATTCTTGTTTTCAATTAAACAAATATTATTAACTTACATTTCCATAATCAACATAAATTACTTCGGCACTCTTCGAATCTGGTATAATCTTTCTTATTTTTGCACGGTACCTATTGCACACAAAAAAAAAAAAAAAAAAATTTAATATTGAAGAAAATTTCTATAAATTTTTTTTTTAACACGTACCATCGATTATCTTCAGTAAATTGTGCACTAACCATCTCATTATTTTTTGGAGTAAATGATGATGACGAACTCGCATTATTTTTATGATATAAAGAAAATTCAGACATCATTTTCTCTAACTTATGAATATCATCATTGATGACTTGTAAATAAAATCTTCCTCCTGAAATAATTTCTGTTACAACAATATCTACATATTCTTTGCGTGGCTCCACTTCAGTAACAATTGCTACTTCTTGCTCTTTAGATACTTCATTACCTTGTAACGACCATATCTATTATAAAATTCATGTAAGCGTGATTAAATAAATTTGTAAAAAAAAAAAAAAAATTATTATTAATTGCTTACATTTTTCTTTTCTGTTTTGGCACTTTCTTCGGCAGCATATAATTGTTGTGAATAAGAACTTTGACTTGCACTATAATCATGAACAGAAGCAAACCCATCTCGTAGCAACATTACGGCAAAATTTTCATTTTTAATCCACATTGTTCCAATAAATCCTCCAGTTTTATCAATATTTTCGACTTCAATATCCACATCTCGTTGAAATGTTTTACGTGTAGCAAATTCTGATGCTTCAACAGCAAATGGTTCAGACTTATCCGATGGATTACGTCCAGGTCTTGGTGCACGTATTCCTCCAAGCACAAACGTTAACTTATAGCTTTCTCTTGGAATATAAATTTTAAATCTTGATGCGTTATATACGTAATCCACTACACCAGGAACTCGACCCGCTCTTTGCAATGCATGCAAAAATTGTTTAGCTTTTGCTGCAGTCTATAGAAATGGAGAAATCATAATAATGTTAATAAAAAAGAAAGGTATTAAAATGTAAAATAATCAGATAATATAAATAACAAACTTCAGAAGCATCAATAATTCTGTAAACTGGAGGATCCTTGGGACTATGTATTCCCTTAGTGCTATTTTGCGCTCTAAATAATGAATTTATGTCAGTATTATATTGTTCAAAAAAAAAAAAGGAAAAAAAAATTGAGAACAAAAAGAAATACATTTATTTACTTTTGTTCTGCAATCAAAAGTTGATCATAAAAGCTGGATCGATCCTCATCATCTCTCCTATGGCGTATAATATGTGCTAAACCGCGTTCTAGCAAAGCCTCCGCCGCGTTACTAAATAAAGATAAAATTACTTCACATATATTATAAATCGAAATCGCAATAAATAATTATCATCTCTAATTACAATTCTCCGAGTTTAATTGTAGCGCAATCTTTTGCTTCAAATCCATCTGTCGCAGGTTTACTATAGTCAATGGTCACTTTAACCTTTAAATTCAATGAAAGAAATTATTGCATCTTACTTAATTTCTATACAAATAGAAATTACATTATTACTTACAGTTTTACCGATTAATTTCTTCCGTAAAAGCTCTTTAGCATCAAAATTATATTCCGGCAATTTTGGATCTTTAGGTCTATTATAAATAGAGAATAATTTAAATGTCTTATTGTTTTGGAAAGAAAATATAATGATGAAATTATATTTTACATACTTTGGCTGACGAATGCTCGATAATTGCAATTTTCTTTCAACTCCCGTTCGATTATGCTTTACAGAAATTGTATCACCGGAAATTATACGCGTTACCTAAATAAAAATTATTATTAATTATTTTTTTTTTTTTCAATTATAATCGTCCTTAATTAATAATTTACATACAGTGGCTTCAAATTCATGATCATCACCGCCAGCTCTGTTCCTTGCAACATGTCCTTGCCAAAGTCGCAATTGCTTTTCTTTAGCAATGCTAAATTAAAGAAATTGTTAATAAACCGATGTGATAAGAATAACTAAAATAAAAAAACCTACCTTTCAGCGGCGCGTAATTTAGTATGGCCATCAGTAACCATAGTGATACTTCGATCAGCAACTTTGGCTAAACCGCTCGTTAATAAAGCTTCCGCTATGTTACCAGCAGGATGTAAAATTGAAGCAAAGAAAGCCTGATTTCCTGATAAACCTTCCAGTATCACTTTGACATTTCTTTGCAATAATCTAGTTTCAACGAAATATTTAGCTTCTTCTCCAAATGGTTCAATCAAATCTTCAACATCCGGTACATCTTTACGAACAATTGGAGCTTTTATTCCAGAAATGTTTATATTCAGATATTGTTGTGGCGCGGGAGAGGGAGGAATGAATAAAACGCGCAAACTTGATCCATCTCGAACCTGTTCAATAATGCCTATTTAAGAGAATAGAATTTGAATTAATAATCAAAATAGTTTTTTATTTCATTTATTAAAACAAATCATAAATCATCTACCTTCGACAACCAATCCTTTATATTTATCCAAATATTCTCTCGGTTCTTCCTGTAAAGTATAATTAACTTTGCGCGAATTCTTCGTGCGTTAAGAACAAATTATAGTTATTAATATTACTCATATTACAAATTTAAACAACTTTTAAAATTTGATAATATTAAAGTACCTCCTGATCTTGAGTTTGCCATATACCTTTACCGGCAGATTTGGCATCAGACTCCAAAGCAATAAGCGTTTCGATTTCCTCCCCCCTACTTTCTTCCTTATTCTTTCTTCCATCTTCTCGAACTTTAGCCCATCCCTCTTTAATTACCATTTGAGTGACATTTTCATTACCGTATAATATAGTTCCATATTCTCTTCCGGTGGTTGGGATATTATAGTCTACACGAAACGTAACTTCTTTACCAACCAAGAAACCACGGAGATATTCACGAGCTTCAAATGCGAAAGGCTACAGGAAAATCACGTGAACAAAAATTTCTTTAATTTCTTTATAGAAATTATTTTCAGCTAATTTTTAAATTCCTGATTATAGTCTAATTAAATGTCGATTTTAAGATCTAGATCCCTATAGCAAATCAAAAATTTATCCGATAATTTCATTTACCTCATCCTCCTTTTTTTGATTTCCGAGTCTCGGAGCCTGAATATAAGCCAAGTTTAATTGCCTCTCAGGCGGGGGCTGGTTGCCGGAGGGTCTTCCACGAAGAATCAACGTATCACCAGAAAGGATAGACTTAACAATAGCTTTTTGATTTGCCATAGTTAATGATTAAATAAATAAGTCGATTTTTAGGAAGAAAAATCGAAAAATATTTTTTTCAAAAGAAAAAAATTTTTTTGATGCATATATAGATAAAACTTTATGTTGGTGCCACGATTAACAGCGAATAAGAACTTGCCATTTATCTAATCCATAAATTTTCACGAGTGATGATTGCTTACTCATCGCCTGCGCATCCTTCAGGAGTATAATGTCATTTGACAGTCAAATGATTTGCATGAATGCTAATTAATAAAATGAAAACAATATTCTCTCAAACTTAATTTATTCGCTTTGATATTTTTACGATCTTTTTTTTTAAAATCTTATTTTAATAATGCGTTCAAAAACCTCAGAACGTACACCTGTTCAAGTTGATTGTCCACACATCCATAAAATAATAAAAAAAGACTCCCCGCTAGCTAAAATTGAATCTTCTTCATTTAAGGTTCATTTTAAATTTTTTTATCAAACTTTACTATGTTTCCCAAATATATTTTCATTATAATTCTAATCTTATCTTTTATCATTAAATGTAGAAACAAATTACTAATTCTTCGCTTCATTGCGATATCTGTGAAACTAGAGCTCCAAGACTTTGGATTTGTCTGCATGTAAATTAATTCAATAAAGTTCAACCGGAAATATTTTTATGTAATACGCTATTTATGTATTAAGTAAACTTTAAATCTTTTCATTTTTATTAGTATCGATGTCGGACAGTTGTGTGTCATACTAGTTCGAAATCACATATGCGTAATCATTTTGACAAGGTTTTATTTTAATCTTATCAGTAATTCTTTTTTAATCATTGAATTTACTAAATTAGTTTATTCCAAAATAGGAAAATCGAGATGATTCATGTCATTCAATTTTTGTTAACCCACATACACTTAAGATAATGTGTCATGCTTGTTCATCTGAATTGAATCCATTTGGAGATAATAACGTTTTAGCGTCGGAAGCACGTACTTATTTAAAAACTGTTATAAGATATCTGGTAGTTATAATTAATTTTTTTTTTTCGCACATGTGATCCCAAAATTTTTATTTGTACATTAAAGATATCTCTTATCGTCAGTAGCAAATGAAACGAAACAAGTCACAGATATCGATTGATCAAATACCGATTGATGTTCCAGGTATCTCTAATTAATTCTTTTTTTTTTTCAATTATATTAATTAGTCAAGAATCGAATTAAAAAAAAAAAAAATTTAAATGTTCATAATACAGGCCTAGTTGGATTAAAGAATCTAGGAAATACGTGTTATGCAAAGTGAGCGGAATTTTTAATTATTTATCGTATATTCTTGTTAAATTTATATTTATACATTTAATTTACACAATCTATTTTCAATTTATTTAACAAAAGTGCAGCTCTACAATGTTTGTCAAATACGTATGTAATTCGTTTATTCAATTTATATTTAGTTTATAGTGTATTAAAAACTTTTTTTCCCTTCTTTATAGACCTGCTTTGGCAGATTTTTTTAATTATTGTGACGCTTATATACCACAAATTCCATATATTTCTAAGCATCATAATAAATTGGGGGAATATTTCGGTCAATTTGTGAAAGCAATGTGGAATGGGACCAGGTTATTATTATTCTAAAAAATATGGTTAATTTATTTTAAATTTCTAACGTATAGGTTTTTTTTAGCCCGATATTTGTACCAGTACAATTGATGAATGAGATAAGAAAATATAATAAGGTGTTCCAAGGTTATGGACAACAAGTGAGATAAATTACGATTTTATATATTGAATGATTTTCAAAATTTTCAATGGATATTTAATTAATTATAGGATTCTATGGAATTTCTTCGTTGTGTACTGGATATACTTCATGAAGAACTTCCATATCCGCAATTTATGCCTGGTAAAGTATCGAAAAACGGGGAATGTATATATATGAATCAGTCAATATCAACTAGTACCAGTTCAAATAATAGTCATAATGTATGTGAGACTATTTCTTCGACTTCATCAACGACAACGAAAACTTCAACAACAGACAGAATTCAGAGGCGTCAATCTACACGTAACAGTATTGTCAGTCAAATTTTCCAAGGAACTCTTGAAAGTAGAATCAAATGTTTGCATTGTAAAAAGGTGATCTTTAATTTTAATTTAATTGTGATTTAATCATGACATGATAGTTAGAAATATAATATAATAATAATCTTCGTCTATTAATAGAATTCTTTCATTTTAGGAATATTTAAAGGAAGAAAATTTTTATGATTTGCAAATTCAAATCGATAAAAAATTTAAGTTAAAATCGTCAGAAAAATTTCCAGAGAATTCATCATCATCATCATCTGGCTCTGGTTCTGTTATGGGTTCTCTAGCTGGATGGTTAGGGTGTGCTGCGTTTACGAAATATTTTTATTCGCGATAGTTTTAAATTACGATTTTATCTAATATTCGCATTTCCAACTTAGAATGAATAGTCGAGTTGTTAGACTTCAAGATTGTTTGTCTTCGTTTTGTGCAATTGAAAATTTGACTGGTGATGACAAATACAGATGCGATAAATGCGAATCTCTAAATGATTGTCAAAAGAGATTAAGGATTACACGATTGCCAGAGGTTTTTATTTTTGTTTTATACATTAAATATTTTAACTAATCTTTATTACTGGTATTTACAAACTTTATTTTCATAGACGTTATGTATACAACTCAAGCGATTTCGCTTTGAATCTTGTTTTTCATCGAAAATTGCAACACATGTTCAATTTCCAATGGAAGATTTAGACATGAGACCGTATTGTAAAGATTTATCTAACGAAAAAGGAAATCCTGAACTTGTAGATACACTGAATATAACAAAATATGATTTATATGGCCTTATTCATCATCGTGGCGTATTAGGAGGTACGAAATGGAATATTTATTATTATCAATCAATCGATCGATCAATCAATCAATTAATTAAAAATCGTTTATTTTCTACTTTTTGTTTTAGGTGGTCATTATATTGCTTATGTAAAAAACCCAATTGATAAAAATTGGTATGAATATGATGATACTGTACGTTTTATTATAAAAATTTATGTTTGTTTAATTATTTATCAATAAATTCTGTTATTAATTATTATATATAATTCAGTTTGTTACCAGAAAATCTGAAGCAGATATATCTCGGTTGGAAGCATTTGTTTTGTGTTATCACAAAAAAAGTTCAGAAAAAGATCGCGAACGGACAGAAATGTCATCAAAGATTAACGGAGATGTTAGTATATTATTTATTGGAGTTTTTTCAATATATTCCGACAATTAATATATCTTTTGTTATATTGTAACTAGTCTACAGCAGAAACTTGTTATTTCATTTCGCGATTATGGTTTAATAGATGGCAATTTATGACGGCGGTAAATCAATATTTGTCTTTTGTGCATTTTTTTTATTAAATAATTGAATAAGCTAAGTTTTTTTTAATAATAGCCTGGTCCAATAACCAATTATGATTTCATATGTCCACATGGAGGTTAGTATTTATTAATCTTTGTGTTAATATTCTTAAAATTGATTTTCGCGTATCTAATTTAATTAATTGAATTTTAGGAGTAAATATAAGGCGGCATCCAAATATACGCAACATGGTGGTTAAAGTACCATTTAGCGTTTATACAACATTTGTTAATAAGTATGGTACGGACGGCAGTCTTCCCTTTCATTCAGCTGATAATGCTATATCGGGGTGCACCTTTTGCGAGGTATATTTACAGTTTATAAATAATAATAATATTCTTATTCTTAAATATGTAGTATTATAAATTGATATTTTTAATTTTAAGCAGCAAGAAGAAAAACTATTAGAACAAAGGCGTCGAAAAGAGGATGAAGACGTTAGGAAGATTGATACTAATTCAATAAAGCGTGGCGAATATTGGTTTTTAATAAGTGCCTCATGGCTTTCAAGTTGGCATTATTTTAAATCCGGAGGTTAATATTAATGATATTAACTAATTTATTTTAATAATTATATTTACTAAATATTAATTATTATTTTATATTAAAATAGGGTCTCCACCTGGACCAATTGATAATTTTCATTTTCTTAATGAGGATGGAAGTCCAAAGGTCGGAATGGAAAGAGGTTAGTTTTTTCGCATTATTTTTAATTAAAAACAATTTGTATTCTTTTACGTTATAATATATATATTATATATTTTTTTTTTTATCTTAGGAATTAATTATCGAGGAATAAATGAAAGAGTTTGGAGCTATTTTGAACATGTATATGGAGGAGGTCCAGTATGTGTTAGAAGTAAGAAATTTATTGATAAAATTAATTTGAAAAAAGATAAATTTTATAAAAATTATATTAAAACTCTAATATTTATTTATCTTATCGATTTTTTCAGATGCTATTGATCTCTATGCTCCAAATCCGTTAATTTCAGATTATACAAAACATGAAAAATCATCAAAAACAAAATGGATCAAAAAGTAAATAAAAGAATTTCGTAGTTTTTTTTTACACGAAATTTCTTTAATGTATTTAATTTATAATTGTAAATTTACAAAATAAAAAAAAAAGAAAAAAAAAATTTAATAATTTTATTATGAAATTAATAATATTTAAGAAACTTTAATATATATATATATATTTATTTATTTATTTTAATAACATTGAATTATGAGATTAAAAAATAATTATTTTAATTTATTTAATATAGAAAAAAAATAATTTTTTTAATTTTTTTAATTTTTGATTAAATTACTTTTAAATTCTAGATCAAAAATTTAAATCAATTTGGAAATTAAGCGTGATTTATCACATAAATTACTCAACCTACAGTACCTTCGTAATTGGAATTTCCAAATAAAATGTTAATGTCGTAGTAGATCGATCTTATTTCCTTTTTCTTCCCAATAGTTTTCTTAATTTTTTGATTTTAGTTGATTTATCTTTTATCTTTAGTGATATAATTATAGGCTCCACCACAAACAAAATCAACACCGGAATCAACACCTAAAATTAACTCGACAACAAATGGCATCATAACGAACAATAACTTATCACAAGATTTTACATTTTCATTAACGTCAGGGCAATTTTTATGATGATCCTTTCTATTAGGGAAGAAAAAGAACTAAAAATTTAAGCTTCTTTTTATTTTTATTTTTATTTTTGTTTAGGATTCGGTTTGAAGTAACAATCTGAAATATATTGCAGGAATATGTAAATTAATAGTAATGATAAAAAAAATATTTTTTTCTTCGAAAATTAACAAAATTAGATTCAATTTATTTGTTATGTAATATATAAAGCTACTTATGTTGCATTATCGAATCAATAGTGGTTTCTCTAAGTTTGAAAATTGGTGAAATACCAACGATGATAAATTATTATTTTATTTCTCAAAGTGAGCAAAGTTACAGTAAAAATTACAAAGATCCTATATACTAAGACCGAAAGCAATTCTAACAACTGAAAACCAAATCGCGTCCAACCCTTTCGGAATTGAGGCGATGCCACCTTGGTGATAAATTTTTTTTTTTTATTGTCCATATGCACAATCGATCACGTGAATTTCTCTGACCCACATGTGACGTCATCCTTATCTCAATTAATAATATGATTATTTTATTTTACACTCAAAATATTCTTATTCTTATTCAATAATTATTTTCAGTTAAGAAATCTTTATTTTTACAATTGAGATTAGCAAAGAAGGTCGTACCTTTACGGGTTTATTTAACGAATTTATCTAAAAAATTTTCTAAAAATTTAGTTCATGTTACAATTGACAGAGCGTATGCATTAACAGATTATTTTTTTCCAGATACCTTAGATAGGCAATTTGAATTTAAACGAAAAACTATCCTTGCTGACAAATCTCTCACAGAAGATGAAAATCATATTCAGTAATATTAAATAAAAAATTCGACAAACATAAAATTCTTTCAAATAAAGGATAAAAAGAATTTGTGAAAATTGTTATGATGAATGTTTAACTACATTATACTGTGAACATCGTGTTCGAAATTATTTAAAATCAAAATTTTCAAACTGGACATCTGGAAGTAATGAGATTGATAATTTAATACAATGTCAAATAGAAACACTTAGTCCAAATGGTGCATATAATAATCTATATCATCAAATATTTTTATTCCATCGCACCTAATTATCCAAATAATAATAGAACTGGTTTATAATAATATGAAAAATTTATATTTCATAGAACAGTTTGATTAATGGAGCGAGCTTATTATAAACGGGATAAAAAGATTTGGAGATCAAAATAGTATTACTCAAAAAGTTAGAAATGTTGAAAGTGTAATTTAAAAGCACTTGAAAAGGTAATTCATAATATTTCTAGAATAAATATTTATTGATTTAACGTGCTTGTATTAGTCGTATGGATATAAAATTTAAGAGAATATTTGCTACAAAATCATAATAAACTTACATGGAAAGAATGATATTATTTTTCACTTTCTAGGATTCATAAAGATCACAGAGATTCGCATTCTAGAAACATAATTAGGAAAATTTTCCACTTAAAAGTGGAAATATGTAGAAATCTGAATAGTTCTAGTATTTTCCCAAATACCGTGACGAAATACGTAGCATTTTCGGCGTAGATCCACAAAAATTCGAATATTCGATATGAATCCGTGTAGATATATGGTATGTATGGAATTCCACATATTTCTGAACTAATCCATGTGAAATTAATGGACCGATCTACCTAAGAATTTCATGATGTTATTATTAATTATATTACAAGTGATCTTGGATTTTTGTGGACCAGCTGATAAACCGTTAAATAGAATACAGTATATGGAAATCTTCCTTATATAGCATTTGTGGTTTCTTTGCATCTGATATTTATCAGTAGTATTAGCATGCTTATGTGGAAATTTCATCTGAACGACCATCTTTTATTAATTGCACTAAAAACAATAAATTTTAGTATTAATTAATATATAGAATGTTAAAGTAAGTTTACATTTATAATTTTTAAAGTTATTTGCACATTATTAATAAATATATGCAATAATGTAATATTGAATAACTTCTTCTATGAATATAAAATACGTACTAATTAAATAATATAAAAATTAAATTACTTAATTAATAAATCATTTATTAAACTGTTTGTGCGAATTAATCTGAGATAAAATATAGCTCGCGGAAAGTCACGAGCTTAAGTAATCGCCAATCGGATTTATTTCGAGTCACGTGATAACGTAAAAAAAAAAATCTCCGTAGGATTCGAGAAGAGTACGGACTGCACATGTTACCGATTATATGTATTAGACACCTGAATGAGTAAGCAATTCTTCTTCCTGGCTCGTTTACATTTTACATTGGATTTAGATTTTGATTAATTTCCTATCCTTGGATTTCTATATTCGGATCAACCGTCTTGTATGGTCACGTAGTTGTATCTGAAGATTGTAGCTGAAGATCCGAAGAGTTTTGGATTTATGGATTATAGATTAGATACTAGAGAATCGGTAAGTATTACGTTGGAAGAACCGAAGAAGGAAGGAATTCAATGTTTACAAATAGCCAAGACATACGTAACCTGTAATGATCTCTTGGGACACTAGTTGGAACCATGATAGCACTGTTCGGGTTATAATTAGTGTAACAAAATTTAAATTTCTTTCTTCTTTTGGTTTTTTTTTGTTTATTTCGGTTTTTGTGTTTGTTTAGTAGATAGAAAAGTTAGTTATAGGGGCGTATAGTAGTAGTACTAACGTCTCTAGGTATTTTTTTATGTTTTGTATTACGGGCAGTCAATTTATAAAGAAATGCGTTACTAATATTAAAAAAAAAAAGGATCAAATCCGGATAAATCTGGGTTAGACTTTTGATCAGAACGGGAACATGTTATTTTTATTTTTCTTTCCCAGAGTAAAGTAAATAATATATTCGTGACATTGATCAACATTATTGATTAGATACAAAATCACCAGGTTTCTGCAAAGTCAATTATGGTTTAATAAATTTTATATTTGTTTGTCATAGATATGTTTTAATTTTTATGAATACCTTTTTTTTTTAGTTTGTTGCTTATTTTATCCAATATTTTATTATAATTTTTAAACAAGCTGCCAATAAAAAATATATTGTATAGCAAATGTTGCAAAATTAGGTTTTAATCATATAATCTTCATCGGGGAGGTCTGATATTATTTGGTAGAAGTTTTTCATTAGATTCAAAAATCACTATTTTTTGGTTTAACACAATTTCTGTTTGAAGCTTTTGTGCTACGAGAGTCCGTACCAATTGTGAAAACCAGAGATCTTTTTACTAATATGATAAAAATAAATAAAACGCCCGCTAAATGCCTAAATGAACAGAAATTAATTAAGGAATATCGTATCACACAAAATTTATTCACTACATAAAAGCTAAATTTTATATGGCTAACTTATATTTATGATAATCGAACTTTAATACGTAAAAAAAAGAACCAATAGAATGAAATATAGAGTATAGATTATTGAAATTACTGTACGTTTAAAGTCCGATATTGATGAATATGTAGAAGATTTTCTCGCAGTTATCGTACAGTTTCATTGCACTCTTGTTACCAATACTCTCATGCTGGGAAATGATACCATAAATTATAAAAATTAAAAAATTCAAAAAATTTAAAATAATCAAATATTTTAAGATTTATAACAAAAAATAATTATATATTATTGGATGATTAAACTAAATAATAGTCTAATAGCTGCACGTAGTGCCGCATTAGACTATTATATAGTTTAATCATCCAATAATAATATTATCGGTTTGACGGGACCGTTCATGCATTTTTATAATAAATTCCCGTTACTATCCAATAATTTTATTATTATGCTAATACATAGTAATATGAGATAACCGACCTAAATAACATTTATGTAAAATCTGTATGAACTTATGAGGATAACTAATAATGATATTATTGATAATTCTTTCATAACAGCGTAAACAGATTATACAGGACCCTTTCTATTATTAAAAAAGGATAACGGCTGAGAGACACTTGGATTCTCTTACACTAATAGTTGTATTGATAAAAAATTAACAAAAAAAAAAAATTTTTTTTTAACAATTTTAATAATAGAAATGCCAAAATAAAATTTTTTGCCATCTTTAAAATGGTTGAAATCGAAGTTATCCCCTGATCGGCACCATTTAACGATTATGCAAATGTAGTTATACCACCTGGGTAGCAAATTTTATATGTATTATTTATCCGTTTCTAGGAAATTTTGCGGTAAAATTAACTATTGATTATACTATAATGGGCTGATTTGAAAAATTGCATTTTCCAAATGAGAAACTTTCTTTTAATTTATTTGTAATCTCAATATTATCATTTTTCAAGTGTAATAGTAATAGTAATAGTTCCGAAGCTTTTTAAAATTTAATTATTATTTAAAATCTTTTAAATGAAAAAAAACCAAGCGAAAGAAAAATAAGATTCAACAATAAAATATACTATATTAACTCACGATATACTATAAAACACTTACTATTGTGTAAATGGCAGGGGATAAATCAATTATCTCCTGGCTAATTGGAATAGTAAAATTTTACTTATTCCTAATTAGTCAGGAGATATGTCAATCAAATGATCAGCGATCATAAGATATTCGACCAATCATTTTTTTGCGTTTAATATCAAATTCAACGCTCTTTTTTATAAAAATTTTTAATATGTATCATGGTAAATAATAAAACCACCAAGTTGATAAAGGATTTGAAATATTGTCTTAAGTTAATATTTTTTTAATTCCTTACACTAAATACAAATTCAATAGTCCTTAATATATAAATTTGCTTAATTTTATTATTTTATAATATTATGTGGTTGATTTATGAAATATTTTTAATTAACTTACATTTTTTAGATCTTAACATTATATTAACAACTATGAAAACAATACTTACTTTATTTAATTTTCTACAGTTAAAGCATGAATATTTAATTATTGATAAAAAATAAAATTTAAATATTTTTCATATAAATGCAATGTGTATGACTAGTTGAAGAAGCCAGAGAACACTAGTTAGTGTGGTTTTATTGTTTTTAATCTTTGTTATTCAATATTTCAATGTGATTTGAGTGTGTTTCAAAGTTAAAAAAGTTAAAAGAAGTCTTTTTTTAACTCATTAACTCACAAACACATATAATATATGATGCAAAGCATGTACAATTCATTATCTAATAAATATTAAAAAGAATTTGCATAAAGATATAAAAAATTTGGTTCGAATAATTTTTATGACATGATCGACATCGAAATATTACTAATAAGCTCCATTGCTTCCATTACGTAATGTTTACATAAGTAAAATTTTGCAAATTTTTGTGTTACCTGTTACTTGTACGTACAAAGTTTATTATAAATAAGATTTTTATTTGAAAAAATTTTGAAGCTTTTGAAAACAATGTTTTCTCAAAATATACCTTTGATACGAAATAATATTCTGAAAAATCTAGAAACCAATTTTACAAATTGGACCAGTGGAAATGAAAAAATTAATAATTTCATTCAAGAAAGGCAATTAAAAATAAATGACTATGCCTATGATATAGTGCTCGAATGGATACCATACAATCAGTTTAATGAAATTAAAGAGACAGGCAAAAATGGTCTTATAACAGTATATTCAGCTATATGGAAGGATGGCCCATTATACAAAACGAATATGTTGAGCAATTATAAAAATATACTAAGAAATTCAAATAAAAAAGTTGCTTTAAAGTGTTTACATAATTCACAAGAATCTATTGATTCTTTAATAAATGAGGTGTGAAATTTCTTCAAATATTTAAATACTTTTTTTAATTAGTATATTTACAATCTCTTTATTTATATTTAGGCTAAAAAATATCCAACAAAACATGAAGCATTTCAAGTATTGTATGGAATATCTCAAAATCCAAATACAGGAGATTATATTTTAGTTCAAAGTAATACTATAAACTTGAGTGGAAACGAAAAAATTGATGGTTTCATTCAAGAAAGGCAATTAAAAGTTAATAACTATGATGATATAGTGTTTGAATGGATACCATACAATCAGTTTAATAAAATTAAAGAGACAAGCAAAAATGGCCTTATAACAGTTTATTCAGCAACATGGAAGGATGGTCCATTATACAAAAAGAATAGAGTGAGCAATTATACAAGAAATTCAAATAAAAAAGTTGCTTTAAAATGTTTACATAATTCACAAGAATCTATTGATTCTTTAATAAATGAGGTGTGAAATTTCTTCAAATATTTAAATACTTTTTTTTAATTAGTATATTTACAATCTCTTTATTTATATTCAGGCTAAAAAATATCCAACAAAACATGAAGCATTTCAAGTATTGTATGGAATATCTCAAAATCCAGATACAGGAGGTTATATATTAGTTCAAAGTTATACTATAATCTTGACAAATTGGATTAGTGGAAATGAAAAAATTGATAATTTCATTCAAGAAAAGCAATTAAAAATTAACTATAATGATATAGTGTTTGAATGGATACCATACAATCAGTTTGATGAAATTAAAGAGACAAGCAAAAATGGCCTTATAACAGTATATTCAGCATTATGGAAGGATGGTCCATTATACAAAATAGATAAAGTAAGCAATTATAAAAGGAATTTAAATGAAAAAGTTGCTTTAAAATGTTTACATAATTCGCGAGAATCTGTTGATTCTTTAATAAATGAGGTATGAATTTCTTCAAATATTTAAATACTATTTTTAATTAGTATATTTACAATCTCTTTATTTATATTTAGGCTAAAAAATATCCAACAAAACATGAAGCATTTCAAGTATTGTATGGAATATCTCAAAATCCAGATACAGGAGATTATATTTTGGTTCAAAATAATATTATAAATTTGGCAAATTGGATTAGTAGAAATGAAAAAATTGATAATTTCATTCAAGAAAGGCAATTAAAAGTTAATAACTATGATGATATAGTGTTTGAATGGATACCATACAATCAGTTTAATAAAATTAAAGAGACAAGCAAAAATGGCTCTTTAACAGTATATTCAGCAATATGGAAGGATGGTCCATTATATAAAAAGAATAAAGTGAGCAACTATACCAGAGGTTCAAATAAAAGAGTTGCTTTAAAATATTTACATAATTTACAAGAATCCATTGATTCTTTAATAAATGAGGTGTGAAATTTCTTCAAATATTTAAATACTTTTTTAATTAGTATATTTACAATCTCTTTTATTTATATTTAGGCTAAAAAATATCCAACAAAACATGAAGCATTCCAAGTATTATATGGAATATCTCAAAATCCAGATACAGAAAATTATATTTTGGTTCAAAATTATACTGTAAGCTTGGCAAATTGGATTAGTGGAAATAAAAAAATTGATGAATTCATTCAAGAAAGGCAATTAAAAATTAATAACTATAATGATATAGTGCTTGAATGGATTCCATACCATCAGTTTAATGAAATTAAAGAGACTGCAGGTAAAAATAGCCTTATAACGGTGTATTCAGCAATATGGAAGAATGGTCCATTATATAAAAAGTATAGAGTAGATAATTATACAAGAGATTCAAATAAAGAAGTTGCTTTAAAAGTTTTACATAATTCACAAGAATCTGCTGTTGATTCTTTAATAAATGAGGTATGAAATATTTTCAAATATTTGAATATTTTTTTAATTTATATATTTTACAATCTAATTATTTATTATATTTAGGCTAAAAAATATTCAACAAAACATAAAGCATTTCAAGTACTGTATGGGTTATCTCAAAATCCAGATACAGGAGATTATATTTTGATTCAAAATCATTATTTATGGACAAGTGGAAATGAAAAAATTGATAATTTCATTCAAAAAAGGAAATTAAAGGTTTATAATTATGATGATGTAGTACTTGAATGGATACCGTACAATCAGTTTAATGAAATTAAAGAGATAGGCAAAAATGATCTTATAACAGTATATTCAGCAATATGGAAGAATGGTCCATTATACAAAAAGAATATACTGGGAAATTATACAAGAGATTCAAATAAAAAAGTTACTTTGAAAAGTTTACATGATTCACAAGAATCCATTGATTCTTTAATAAATGAGGTATGAAATTTCTTCAAATATTTAAATACTTTTTAATTAATGTATTAATAATTTTTATTTATATTTAGGCTAAAAAATATTCTACAAAATATAAAGCATTTCAAGTATTATATGGAATATCTCAAAATCCAGATACAGGAGATTATATTTTTATTCAAAATAATTATTTATGGACAAGTGAAAATAAAAAAATTGATGATTTCATTCAAAAAAGGCAATTAAAAATAAATGACTATGGCTATGATGATATAATGCTTGAATGGATACCATACAATCAGTTTAATGAAATTGAAAAGATAGGCCAAAATGGCCTTATAACAGTATATTCAGCAATATGGAAGGATGGCCCATTGCATTGTCAATATGACGATTATACAAGAAATTCAAATAAAAAAGTTGCTTTAAAATGTTTACATAATTCACAAGAATCCATTGATTCTTTAATAAATAAAGTATGAAATTTCTTTAAATATTTAAATATCTTTTTTAATTGATTTATTTACAAATCTTTTTTTATTTATATTTAGGCTAAAAAATATCCAACAAAACATGAAGCATTTCAAGTATTATATGGAATATCTCAAAATCCAGATACAGGAGATTATATGTTAGTTCAAAGTTATTCTATAATCTTGACAAATTGGATTAGTGGAAATGAAAAAATTGATGATTTCATCCAAGAAAAACAATTAATAATTGATAACTATAATGATATAGTGTTTGAATGGATACCATACAATCAGTTTAATGAAATTAAAGAGACAGGCAAAAATGGCCTTTTAACAGTATATTCAGCAATATGGAAGGATGGCCCATTATACAAAACGGGTAAAGTGAGCAATTATACAAGAGATTCAAATAAAAAAGTTGCTTTAAAATGTTTACATAATTCACAAAATTTTATTGACTATTTAACAAATGAGGTATGAAATTTCTTTAAGTATTTAAAACCTTTTTAATTAGTATAATATTTACAATTTCTTTTATTTATATTTAGACTAAAAAATATCCAACAAATCATGAAGCATTTCAAATGTTGTATGGATTATCTCAAAATCCAGATACGGGAGATTATATTTTGGTTCAAGGTAATACTATAAACTTGGCAAATTGGATTAGTGGAAATGAAAAAATTGATAATTTCATTCAAGAAAGACAATTAAAAAATAATAACTATGATGATATAGTGTTTGAATGGATACCATATAATCAGTTTAACGAAATTAAAGAGACAAGCAAAAATGGCTCTTTAACAGTATATTCAGCAATATGGAAGGATGGTCCATTGCATTACCAGTATAGTGGTTATGTAAGAAATTTAAATAAAGAAATTTCTCTAAAATCATATTTGCATAATTCACAAGGGTCTATTGACTTTTTAATAAATGAGGTATGAAATTTCTTCAAATATTTAAATCTTTTAATTAGTATATTTACAATTACTTTTATTTATGTTAGGCTAAAAAGTATTCAATAAAACATGAAGCATTTCTAGCATTGTATGGAATATCTCAAAATCCAGATACAGGAGATTATATTTTGGTTCAAAGTAATACTATAGACTTGGCAAATTGTATTAGTGGAAATGAAAGAATTGATGATTTCATTCGAGAAAGGCAATTAAAAATTAATAACTATGATATAGTATTTGAATGGATACCATACAATCAGTTTAATAAAATTAAAAAGATAGGCAAAAATAGCCTTATATCAGTATATTCAGCAATATGGAAGGATGGTCCATTATACAAAATGGATAAAGTGAGCAATTATACAAGGAATTTAAATAAAAAAGTTGCTTTAAAATGTTTACATAATTCAAAAGAATCTATTGATTCTTTAATAAATGAGGTGTGAAATTTCTCCTATATTTAAATACTTTTTTTAATTGGTATATTTACAATATCTTTCATTTATATTTAGGCTAAAAAATATTCAACAAAACGTAAAGCATCTCAATTATTGTATGGAATATCTCAAAATCCAGATACAGGAGATTATATTCTTATTCAAAATAATTATAGAAATGAAAAAATTGATGATTTCACTCAAGAAAGGCAACTTTCTGAACCAAGTATTGCAAGGGGAGGTAAGCTTATATATATTTGTATTTGTAAATATTTGCGATAATATTTTTTAATGTTTTACTGATATTGTTATTTTATTTTCACTAGTTGATCAAGAAGGTAAAATATTTTAATTTTCATATTTAAACAGAGTTAGGATATTTGACTTAACAACATTCTTAAAATTTTTATGATAAAGATTATAGTTTTATCATCTCCGATAAAGTTCAAGAAGAATTGCAAAAGATCGTAAAAGATACAAATGTACGAGATATCTTCTTTGGTAGAGATCATAAAGATAAAGTTTCATCAAACAAGAAACAAAAATTATATATTATAGTTAATAATATTCCAACAGAACCATTAAAAATGATTGAAAATTTTCCAGTAACTTATATTGAATGTGGAACATTTTCAGAAAAAATTCCAAGAAATATCCCTCCACAAAAATCATTTCCTTTAGATATCAAAGAAAAATTTGACAGTATTCTGGATGATCAAATTGGAATTAATTTTCGTTCAAAATATTGTAACCTTATTGCAATAAGTTTAGATTGGAAGATTGTTGATAGAGAATATAAAAATAAACCAGCAATTGTATTTTATGTTATTCGTAAAGGTATAATTCCTATTGGTGACGATCTTCTTCCAGAAACTATTTATGGTATAGATACAGATGTACGTGAAGGATTTTATGAACCAACTGGCATTGCATATGAATATTGTCAGGAATATTCAGCATATCTCGCTTCTGGTTATAGTATTGGAATTTGCAATTTTAGAGCAGGAACCTTAGGTGCATTTGTAAAGAATTCCAATGATAAAATATGTTTGCTAAGTAATTATCATGTACTTAATTCGAATGATAACAGAATAATTGAACATATTGTTAAACAACCAGCTTATATGGACCATGTAGGAGCAATTGAAGAGAAAATAAAAGAAACAAAGAAGAATTTAGCTAGAGCGATTGATGATAATAATAATAGAGAAAAAGACAGAAAAAGTAAAGAAAAAAAATTATTGGAAGATAAATTAAAAGATGCAAATGAGGAAGTTACTGAATTTGCAAGAGTTATAGACGGTAAACGTGAAAATTGTTATATTGGCGGTAAATTTTATGGGGTTGATGCTGCCATAGCTTCATTAGAATTGATTGATCGTGATGTAAAACCAAAAGAATTTGCTATTCCAGATTTTGCATTTGAGAAATATTCTCTTCCAGTACCTCAGATTTCAGGAAGTATTAGTATTAAAGATATAAAATCATTTGATACTGATAATAATATATTTAAAGTTGGACGCACAACTGGATTAACTAAAGGGTGTATTCCAGAATTAAGTGGTATAGATATATCATGTGATCCCATGAGAAATTTATGGGTTTATAAACGCCAAATAAGAAATTTAGGCATAGTACAAATGAAAGAGATTAATGATTTAGAAGGTAGAGCTATATTTCAATCTAGATGGTTGAGTAGACAAATATTAGTAAAACAAATAGATACTGGATCTTTTATGGATGAGGGAGACTCGGGTTGCATATGGTTTAATAAAGAAGGAATGATTATAGCATTAGGACATGGGGTATTTCAAAATAATAATTCAGTAATTGCAATAGGATCCCCGATAAATGCAGTGCTAAAGGCCCTTAATGTTGAGCTTTATTTGGGAGATAATTGAGAAATGAGAAATTTATAAAGTTATTTATTTTACGATTATTTTCAATATTTTATTTATTGTTATATTTATTTACGATTTTTTCAATGTATTTATTGTATTTATTATGATGGTAATAAATTATTTTTTAAAATCTAAAAATTATAATTACCACCCTTCATATTGGTAAATGATCTTTATAAAAGAAAAGATTTTCTACCTTTCCTACCAATTGTTCAAGCAATAAAAGCAATAAATGAAATTCTGAAATCGTCTAGGTGATTTTTTGATAATAAGATTTTGAGAAAACTAAAGTTTTTTTAGTAACAAAAAGGAAAAATAATTGAATAATAAAAATAATAAAAGTACAATTTTGTAAATTAACGCCTTTGTCGTCTTTTCGTAGCTTAATGACGTGACGTAACACTATTCAGATATTTATATGATTGTAAAAAATTGATTAACAAATTCAATAGGTCTCTTTCATCTATGTTTCCTAATTATTACATCTTGATCTTGTATTTAAATGTTGAAGACTAGTGGGAAAATTTATTGATCAATTGTCATTTCAAAAAACTAATAAAATAAAAAAAAAATTATTATTAAGTAATATATTAAAGTAATAAGTTATCATGAGTTTCGTCAAAGAGTTATGTCAAACGTCACCTTGACGCATCTGTTATGACGTATAATGTAAAACACTTACGTATAACCAGATGATGTCTATTTTTACCTCACTCTTCATACCGTCTATCAATCCAATCTGTTACTGTATAAAGTCAAATCACCTTTAGTCAAATATTTAATGTTTATTCATATTTAACTTAATTATTTCTATTTAATGTATTAAATTTAAAAACAGAAGTTCAATTTAAAAATTCTTTAAACGATTTCGAATATAATTATAAAGTATAATATGATATGTCATTATAGTCTTTTTGACCCCATCATTATAAATAACCTTATGAGCATCATCCTTTTGTAAGTACGAGAATAATTTTCTGTCTAAATTCACGTCTTGCATCTTGCTAACTGGTAATGCGAATTGTGGCAAAAGTTAATTTTTCTCGAATAAAAGTCATAAAAAATTTTAATTTTGAAAGTAAGATAAAAAAAAAAAATGTATGAATTCTGTAGATAAGTTTTTAACTCATGTTAATGTTGAAAATGTTCATTTTATGCACTAAATAATTAAAATAAATATTATGGAAAATAATTATTAGAATATAAGATGATTTAAAGTGCAAAAATTACTAATAGTTTTATCCGAAAAAAAATCATCATTTATTTGAAACGTCAAAGTCGACTTTAAAAGAACTTTTTTCAAGTATATACGAATATTTTTACATACAATCATTTTTTGGTAGGGCGTAATCATTACGTAAATTTACTGATTCAATTGAAAAATTGAAAATAACTAAATAAAAATAAAAGGAATCACTGATCGATATGCATCATCTTAATTTTATTTCTCACATAGAAAGAAAGGTTACAAAATCTTTTTCTCTTGTGACAATATATTTTATTACAAAATATTTCATTAATTTAAAGCATTACATTAGATTTATTTTAAGCAGATATTAATTTTATACTCTAATTTATTAGAAGGCGGATAATCTTTGATAATTTTTTTTTTTGGGAGAAATTAATTTATCAAATCTGGCCGAGAAAATCGAACTATGGATCAGTTTCAATTTTCAAAATCACGACTTGACGTCAGCATATGTGATATGTATTGCCCATATTTGATTACATGATGACTTAATGTATCCAATTAAAATTCTTTGATTATAGATCTTTATTTTTTTGATAGTTTTCTCTTAATTCTTTTGGTTGTCAATTAAATTAAACATGAAAAATTATAAATTGAAATCCGGAGAGTTGTAGTCGTCTTAATTTAAAGACTTTAGTTAATTAATTCACGATTAAATTATTCGAATTATTTGAAAATATGCAAATAAATTCAAATAATAATATATAATGTTGATGAATCGATAGTATACAGTAATTTATTAATTTATCCAATATGCATCTATTATGAAAAGGTAAATTTTGGTAGAGAAAAAAATAATAATGAAGAAAATTTTACAAGGATGAACAAATATAAGTAAAAAACTAATTCGTCCTAGGTTCGCGTGAAAAAAAGAATTTTACCATTCATATAATCGAAGAATTGTTATGTATAACATACATAATTTTGTTCCAATCAATTAATTAGTAAAATTGTATTTACTTGTTTATGAAGTTGACGTTTAATTTGTTTAATTTGTTTAATTTGTTTTTATTTGTTCTACTGTAAAAAAAGAAAAATTTAATATATCTGCCTCTTTAAATAAAATAATTCTGAACAAGTTTATTTTTTTCACGCTTGACCAAAGCTGCTAATATCAAAATAATCTTTAAGTGATAGACATAATTAGACATTGAACATGATTGAACATTATTTATTTCACAAACTTAAAATTCAGTGATATTATAGAATAACGTTATAGACCTAATAAATTATTGGAAGCCTAATTCAATTATTATTATCACCTGCTGATCGGCACCATTTACAAATGTAGTTATACCTACTGGGTAACAAATTTTATATGTATTTATTTATCCGTTTCTAGGAAATTTTGCGGTAAAAATTAACTATTGATTATACTATAATGGACTGATTTGAAAATTTGAGTAATTCGGAAAGATTTGCATTTTCCAAACTCTCTTTTAATTTATTTATAATCTCAAAATTATTTTTCAAGAGTAATAATAATAGTTCCGAAGCTTTTTAAAATTTATTTTTTTAAAATAAAAACCTTTTAAAATGAAAAAAAAAACCAAGCGAATGAAAAATAAGATTCAACAACAAAATATACTATATTATACTCACG
>QZLH01000923.1:10482-31272 GCA_003833135.1 Oehlia diaphana | reverse complement strand
TTTTTTTTTTTTTTTTAAAAATTTTTTTTTTTTGTTTTTTTGTTTATTTTTTTCTTTCCAAAAAAAAAAAAAAAAAAAAAAAATTCAAAAAATATACATATCCTGAATAATGAAAATTGGTTTAATAAATATGAGAGTCTCAAAATAATAAAGTTTGTAATATTTCATATGACTTTTTTTCATTTTTTTGACCATAAATTTTTTGGTCAAGCAATCGAAAGGAAAGAATTTTTTTTTTTTTTTTCATAGTTTAAAAATTAAAATCTTTTATTATGCTTGCAGTAACTATTATAAAAAGAAATTTTCCAATTCTTTCTAATTGTACATAATTATATCATCTGGGAAATAAAATCCTAATTTATGTGATAGGCGACACACGCGCTTTAATTTTTTTATATTTAATTAAAATCCAGTATTTTTTTTTTTTTTTTTTTTAGTGGATTTCTCTTACAATTTCATTTTAAAAATAAACCTTATATTTTATTAAATATTTTGTATTCACAAATCTTTTAGTGATGTAAAATTGGTGATGTAAAATAAGGAACGAAGCTCGACGCAATGGCAGGGTAAACGCGCTATTACATATATTAAATGTTAAACTCATATGGTGATATGGGTATTTTTAATTTTCTTTTTCAGGTATTGTGAATTAGAATGATTTTTTCTTGTTATTTCATTAAAGAAGTGACTATTTTTTTCTTTTTGTTGTTTGTAATAGCAGTCATTGAGATCGCCCAACACGTCTCTGTGTCACAAAATCCGGTGAATAACAATGGAAATTGGCGTAGTGTCACAACAACAAAATTTTTAATGGATAATGCGATAATTATTTGTCACCGCATTATACAGTATGTCACCTGTACTACCATGTTTAAGCATTTGAAGTACTATTTATATTGTGACAGGTAGTGTGATAAGATTCCCTATTGAGTGTATTACAAAAACTCATATGAGGAACACTATACAATCTATACATGCATGATTGCATGTGACGATTTTTTTCTTTTAGGAACAACTCAATAACAATGTTGCGTTTCAACAGGACTACATACACTTGGGCTTTTTTCTATTTTCCGTTACAGTCTTTTAAATATTTTATTTTAACTGTATATAATTAAAAATTTACTACAGCATAGGTTAGAAAATTGAGATAAATTACAAATAAATAGTAGCAAAAGAGTCTTTTTTATTAATAACAAAAGTATAAAAAAAGATTATCAGTTATATAAATAGATATTGAGCTAAAAAACCAAAAATAAAAAAAAATGATTAATAATTAAATCACACAAAATTATATTGACCTGATCACTGATCCAAACCTAAAGCGAAAGAACAAAAAAAATTAATTAAAAATTCGGTTTAAAAAACCGTGAGAGAAATAATTTATAAGAATAAAAAAAGGGTTTAACCATCGGAAGTCGGAACTTGCACATGACCTTGACAGCCAATCAAAATATTCTAACCATAATAAACACGGAATAGATCAGGTTTCATGTTGCATGACGTTGGATTTTTATAAGTTTCTGGATTTTTTAGACGCTAGAAATTAGTCAATCACGTGATATTTTGCCGACATTTTAGTGATATTTTGTTGGAATTGTATCTTCCAACCTTTCCAAATCCAACGTATGGATATTTTTCTGATATGAAATGAATTCTACACGCAAAGCATACTATAAAAATTTTTCGTATATTAAAAAGAAAATAATTTATAATTATATATACGAAAATAAATTTAATTATTAATGTTAACTAATTAACTTTTTTTTTAAAATTGATATACAATTTTTTTTAGCCTGAGAAAAATTGTATAAATATTATTAAAGATAGAATTTTTTAGCTTGAGAAATTTACATAAATAATTATAAAATATATATTTATTTGGTTATTAAAAAAGAATTCTTTGTTTTAATAAATAAAAATTAATAATTAACGAAACTAATAAGAATTATATATATAAGTACTATAAAAACTTTAAAACTTTCAAAAGACTATTCCGAACTACTTACTGTAAAGTAGAATTTTTTAGATCATTATAACAGAATATAAATAAACGCGCCTTTAAAAGAAACATAAAAAAAGAAAATTAACAGGAAACTTCTACTTGGAAAAAATTGATAATTTTGAAAAATGAAATTTGATAAAGATCGACAAGCTCAGTTTCGATTCTGAATTTTCTGATCACATGCTGTGATCAAAAGAACAACCAAATATTCGATCGACAAAAAAGAATTTTCTTTACTGTATTTCTATATTTGTTTTCCAAGACGAAAAACGAACAAACTAACATTTACAACTGCGTTTTTTCATTGTTTATTTATTAACATTGTTTATCTATTCTTAGTTAATAGTCTTTCCAGTCTTTCCATTTAGAAATATGCATTTATTATTTATTATCTATAACTAAAATAAGAATGTTGACAATGGTCAGATTTCTATTTTGGGAATACAAAAATGATGTTACTTATAAATGTTCAAACAATGAACCGATTATCAATAAATATGATCCAGTTCGGATTTTTTTTATTTTAATAAAATTTCATCTCTCCTATTTTTTACATTAATAAACAATATTTATTATAATATTTCACAATGTCTTTGGACACTTATAGAAACCAAATCCTTTCAAACTCTAGTGAGGGAAATGTCGAAGTCAATCAAAGAGACTTAATTGATAAGATTTTGGCTCGGTAAGTCATTAATTTTTGTAATATGTGTACATACTTGTTTAAACATTTTAACAAAGATGAAAAAAAAAAAAATTTTTTTTTTTCTTTTTTTTAGATATTCCTGTAAATTTGTAATATATCGGGAATTAATGCAAAATTCTGGTAAAAATCTTTTGTAATTTCTTATATATTTGATTTATAATTAATAGAAAATTTATTTGATTATTTTAACATTTTACGTATTTCATTAAATAAAGATGATGCGGAATCATCAAGTGTTAAAATTATATTTGAAACCAATGGCAGTAAAATCACCAGAATATTATTTAAAAATAATGGATTCGCTTTTAGATCTGAAGATTGGAATCGTTTAGTGAAAATTGCCGAAGGAAATCCTGATGAACAAAAGGTAAGGAAGAAATCTTATTTTATTTTCATAAAAATTAAATCATTTTTATAAATAACATTCTTTTTTATGGTATTAATAGATAGGAGCTTTTGGCGTAGGATTTTATTCATTGTTTTCTGTTACTGAAAATCCATTGTGAGTAATCTATTTTTCTCTTTTACTTAACGAGATCTATTTATTAACAAATAATTCTATATTTATAGTGTTTCCTCTGGTGGACAAGGAATGGCTTTCTATTGGCGCGGAAACCAAGTATTCACGAAACAAGGTCCAATTGATGATGATGATAAAGGTTGGACAACATTTTTAATGGATACTAGGGAACCTTTAGAGGTAAATATTTCTTGAACATTATTATATACAGTACGTATCATAATATTTGTACGCTGACGTATCTTTTTTTTCGTTAATTAGATACCAAATATTGAGGAATTCGCACGTTTCTTGGTCAATTCATTGGTAATTAATTTACTATATAAATGTCGATATTATTATTTTTTATAATTAATATCATATTTCATCGTTTTACAATAATAGGGGTTTACGGAAAATCTTAAAGAAGTATCTATGTATATTGATGATGTATTGATAATACAACTATCAAAGAAAATGCAAGAACCGAAATTGGTTGAAATTGCACCTGACTTAAATACATTTTCTCCAAAAAATATGTTTCATCTCACATCTGTAGATTTTAGAGGTGTTCAACTAGATGTTAAGAGGTTACTTATACCAACGAAATTAAACATAAAACAACTTCGTTCACACATGTATCAAACATTAGAAGAATCTATATTATTTAGAATTGCCAATGGAAATTTAGACGTTAAAGTTAGCAAAGAATTTTCTGCAAAAATGGAACGTGTTACTAAGAAAAAGCCACCAAATAATACGTTCATTCAAATGATTTATGCTGAATTTGATGAACGTAATTTATCTAAAGATGATAATAAAGATATTTCTCCTATATATAAAGATTTAATTTCATATCCTGAACAAGGGAAAATATATATTGGTTTTCCAACTAATCAAACAACCGGTTCTTGTTCTCACTTAGCAGCTCGTGTAATTCCTACCGTAAGTATATTTTAACTTGTTTTACCGTATTTTATTATGATGATAATCGATAACATTTCATTATCTTAATATAATCTTCTAGATGGAACGAGAGTTGATTGATTTTGCTGAACCAACATTAGCTGAATATAATAATGAAATGTTATGTTTAGCGGGAACATTAAGCAGAATTTTATATGAATATGAAATGGCTCAAATAACAAACTTTTATAATGAGATCATCAGTTCCAATATTGAAAACAATGAAGAAACTAAACGACCTGAAAAGAGTACATCCAAGTCAAGATCAAAAAGGTCGTTATATAAATGGCTTAAAAAACGAGTATTACATTTTAGTTTCAAAAAACGTACATCAATCGTACAAATGACACAATATAATGATGAAAAAATCTCTCCCTATCGTAAATGGCTGGAAAAATGGGCGGCATATGCTATAGCACACTTTACATACAATACAGGTACTCCGAATATGCAAGTTAGCACAATAGCAGAAACACAATTTTCAAGTTGCTTGAAACAAAACTTGTTAATTTTATCAACGCATGGTGTTCTTCCAATATCAAGTGTTCGCTTGCCTAATCCAAAAATAACAGGATTCATAAAGACAGTACCACTCGTTCCAAAAAATTTGTTGGAACAATGTAATCCATTTTTTAATAAAGCCAAAGAAGTAGAGCTTATAGCAGAGTTAGGTTTACAAGATGTTTTAGATGAATTAAAAATCCGAACATTGTCTGAAGAAGAAATTATTAAGCTTTTGAAATGGTGGATTTCTTATTTGTCAGAAGATAATAATTATTTTGACACGCAACTTTTGAAATTTGCACGAATTGGGGATAGTTCTCAAACTCTGAATACAATTCAATTTTATTCGAACCCAAATAAAATTCCCTTAGATATGAGTATTCCATATGAAGTATTACCAATTAATATTTCCAGAAATTTTACTGGGCAAGAGCTTGAAAATAGATTTGGATGGACCGAATTACCTTTGGTTAATTGGGCAAAGTTTATTGTCAAAAAACCTGAATTAGAATCAGATTTTGAATTTGCGGAAAAAGTTCATCACGTTTTAGCAAAGAATTTAGAAGATATTTCACAAGAAGATAAAGAAACTATTCGTCAGTTATTTGTTGAAAAGAAATGTATTCCAACTGAATTTGGAATGAAGTTTCCCAATGAATCTTATTTCCAAAGTGTTGATCTATTTCCTAACTTACCAACGATAAAATTTCAAGACTTCACATCGAGCGTTCGACGTTTGATGGAACACTTTGGAGTTCGAATGGTAAATAAATGTTTCTAAAATTTATTTATATATATAATCATTTTAGTTTTTAATATTTGATCAATTTTGTAGTCTGTAGAATTAAACCTCATTCTTAAACGACTCGTTAATCAAGAAGATTGTTATTATATTCAAATCATAAAGTATCTTGCATCAATATCAGATGATCTCAGTGAAGATGAAAAGAATATATTAAAAAACGAATCCATCTGGCCTAAAGAAAATTTATCAGGTTCACAGTCAGAAGGAGAAATTCAACGTTTTGTTGCTAGAGATTTGTATACACCTTTAAGATCACATCGTGAACTTGGTTTACATTTAATTGATTGGAATGTAGAATGGACTAATAGCTCAAAAGAAGGTATATTCATTATTATTTAATTTGTTGCTTAATTTGTCAAATTATTTGTAATTAACGAACCATAATTTACAGGAAAATTTCTAATTGAATTGGGTTTACGAGAACATCCCAATCTCGAGACAATTATCAAACTTGCGGCACCTCCAACTGATCCTAAAATTCAAGAATTGGCTCTTAAATATTTTATTGATAATTTTGATATTTATTCTCAATTTTACAAACCAGAAGAAGTCAATATTGCATTTTTACCTTGTTCAAATCCTAATACTTACGCAAAACCTTCAGAGTGCTATGCTGATGATAAATGCACGATAATGAATTTCCAAATTATACGTGAAGATTTACGTTCTAAAGCAGAAAAATTTGGCGTTCGTCAACATCCTAATCATGAAAAACTCGTAAAGTGGTTAACTGAGAATCCACCACAAAATAAAAACAAGGCAAAGGAAATTTTTGAATATCTGAATTCACAACAGAAAGAATTTACTGACTTCGATTGGAATACCCTTAACGATTTCGAATTTATTCCAATTCAAGATGTAAGTCAATCTGACGAAATCATTAACAAGCTTATCAAACCACGCGAATGTCTCTTTAAACTTAAAGAAGAAAGGTATATATCCATCAAATATAATCTCTTTTTTTTTTAATAATTATTATGACTATTTATGACGACATTTATAAATATTATTTTTTTTTTAGCTTGAATGATTTTTTTCCCTGTGTTGATTTTGGAACAAAAGCCAATAAATTTTTGGCCAAGTGTGGTGTTAAAAATGAACCTTCTTCAGCAGATTTTGTCCAATTATCAGTTAACTCTTCACATAAATTGTGGAATTTATATTTAAAGAAATATTTGAACATTTTGGAAATAATTAATCCCAATCTCGAAATAATCCTTGAACTATCAGCACCTCCAATTGATCCTAAAATTCGTGAGATGTCTCTTAAGTATTTTATTGATAATTTTGATAATAAGTATTCAAAGCATTATAAACCAGAAGATATCAATATTGCATTTTTACCTTGTTCAAATTCCAATACCTATGCAAAACCTTCGGAGTGCTTTATTGATGATAGATGCATGATAATGAATTTCGAAACTATACGTGAAGATTTACGTTCTAAAGTAGAAAAATTTGGCGTTCGTCAACATCCTAATCATGAAAAACTTGTAAAGAGGTTAACTGAGAATCCACCACAGAATAAAAATGAGGCAACGGAAGTCTTCGAGTATTTGAATTCACTACAACATGACTTTACCGATTTTGATTGGAATAGTCTTAATAATTTCGAATTTATTCCAATTCAAAATAAAAGTCAATCTAACGAAATTATTAACAATCTTGTCAACCCACGTGGATGTTTCTTTAAACTTAAGGAAGAAAGGTATGTACTTGAATATAAATCTCTTTTTTAATAAATATTTATTATTATTTTCTTAAAAGTATCATTTTTCTCCTTTTTTTTTAGCTTGAATGATTTTTTTCTCTGTGTTGATTTTGGAACAAAGGCTAATAAATTTTTGGCCAAATGTGGTGTTAAGGAACCATCTTCAGATGATTTTGCCCGATTATCAGTTAATTCATCACATAAATTATGGAATTTATATGTAGAAAAATATCCGAACATCCTAGAAAAAATTAATCCCAATCTCGAAACAATTCTCGAACTGGCAGCTCCTCCCTCTGATCCTAAATTTCGTGAAATGGCTCTTAAATATTTTATTGACAATTTTGATAAAAAATACTCTAAAGATTATAACTTAGATAAAATTGATATTGCATTTTTACCTTGTTCAAATCCTAATACTTATGCAAAACCTTCGGAATGCTTTATTGATGATAGATGCATGATAATGAATTTCCGAGCTATACGTAAAGATTTACGTTCTAATGTGGAAAACTTTGGTGTTCGCAAACATCCTAATCATGAAAAACTCGTTAAGAGTTTAACTGAGAATCCACCACAAAATGAAGATGAGGCAAAGAAAGTTTTTGAATATTTGGACTCACAACAGCATGACTTTACTGGTTCTGATTGGGATACTCTTAACAATTTCGAATTCATTCCAATTAAAAATGAAAGTCAATCTAACGGACTTATCAAACCACGCGACTGTTTTTTTAAACTTAAAGAAGAAAGGTACGTACTACTTCTCAAGTAAATAAATCTTTCTTTTTTTTTTTTAACGAGAAAATTATTAATCATCTTGAATATTTATATTTTTTACTTTTAGCTTAAATGAATTCTTTCCATGTGTTGATTTTGGAATAAAAGCCAATAGATTTTTGGCCAAATGTGGTGTTAATGACGAGCCATCTTCAGCAGATTTTGCCCGATTATTAGTTAACTCACCGAATAAATTATGGAATTTATACAAAAATGATATAACAAAATATTTGGAAAAAATTAAATTTAACGAGAATCTTGATAATATAACTTCTGGAAAAAAGAAAGATGATGATAATTTAATAGCTATTAAAATTGGTCATAATAGTAAAGGAAATGATGATTATTATTTGGCATTAGTAAAAGAAATTTACATAAATGATGATAAAGTATATCAGCAAGTTTTAAATCCGTTAGTAGCTCCTAAAAACTTGGAATCTTTATATAAGGTATGTTTAATAAAAAATTATTTTAGATAAATGATATTTGGTTATTCATTATTAATTACTTTTTAAATTTTAGAAATTGGGATGTAAATCGTTATATGAGTCTGTAACCAAATCTGTGGTTCCACATGGCCATATTCAAAAAACTAAGTATTCTCAACAATTACAAAGAATTATCAGGGAACGAGCGAGCCTGTTCTATTTAAATCATTCTGAAGAAGAGATTAAGAATGATAACAAGTGGCTTAAAAAACTAAAAGTTAGAGAGGTTGAATATATGGAAACAAGCTATAAATTAGAATCCATTACGAAAAATGAAAGAAATAATATTACTACCAATATTAAAGAAAGTACGGACTCATGGACTCTTTATGTGACATCTAACTCTAATTTAATTGATATTTCGCAAAATATACTCGGCAATATTTTCAAGTCATACAATTCGAAAGATATTTCTTATTTTAACACGATTTTAACCGCACCTTTATCAAGCTTAAAACATATGGGGATATTCGAACCTGAATTACCTATATTTTCATTATTGAAGGATGACCAACAATCACAACAACAGGATGGTAGCGAAGATAGTGATATTAAATCTTTTGAAAACGAGAAACCGATTACCATAACTTCTGAGAACACACAAGATTTACGAAACTTATTACAATATTCCATAAAATCTCGTTATTCTAATTCAGAAAGTAATATCAATAGTATTAAAGGTCTTACAAAAACTTGTATCAACGAAAGTCAAGTGAATTCCTGTGATATAATACCTGGTAATAAGCAATATACAATATACAATTTAACTTAATTTGTTTATTATACTTTTTTTTTTTATTAATTTGATTTATTAACTTCAGGTTATTCAATGCGCTGCGTTGGAAATTCACAAAAGATTGAACTCTATGTTTCTAATGGTATTGACCAATCAGAAATCTTATCTCAATCGCGGATTGCTCCATTGAGTCAATTCATAAATATACTGAAAGATCTTGCAGATGTTTTTGAAATTACGCCAAAAGCCATTCATATATTTTATGATAATAGCGTAAATTCAATTGCATTTAATCGTGATGGAGCGTTATTTTTTAATTTAAAATTTTATATTGGATTACACGAACAAGAATGTAAAAGCAAACCAACGATTGATGCCATGACCTATTGGTTTATGATGTTTTGTCATGTATTGGCACATAATTTTGTTCAACTTCATAATTCCGAATTTGAAGTAAGTATAAATCTTTTTTTAAAAAGTTTTTTATATTCTTATATATAATATCTAATGCGTTTTTTATTTCAATAGTATTATTATTCGTCATTCGCAAAAATTTATATGCCAAATTTCTTAGAAAAAATGAAAAAACGTGAAATTACACTCAGAAGTTTCAACATTAAAACCTTTTGGAAAAATTTCAGTCGGATTTTAACCCGAATTTAAAATTAAAATTGAACACCAGGATACGAATATAGAGGTGAAAATTATGAATTAAAATGTAGTTCGACTGATATTTTTATTTTTATTTTTATTTGACTCTCCAAACCTTTTTTTATATATAATTTTATTTTTTATATTTAGTATATTGTAAATAGCTTACTTATGTATATTAATAATTAATAATTAAATTTATTAGAGATGGTTAGCTTTGGACGGGATTGAATAGACATAGACTTAATAGATTTATATTTAATAGATTTAGATGAATAAATAAATTAAAATATATCTCGGATATATAATGTGCAAAGCTTTTTTAAATTTTAAATAGTTCTCCAAAGCCTTAAAGAAAATAGGTACTCTTTCGTATATGACTGAAAGGAATTTTTTTCCCAAATTGTATTACAAAGTTTTATTTGCTCTTACCATTTCAACACTTGTTGATTTTATATTAATGTTATTAATAAGAAATGTATCAGATAAATTGACAATATTATATTATATACTGTATTTTGAAATTCGGCGATTGATCATTGATTAAACCCATTTTAATAAAGAACTAAAAATATGATAATTACATTAATAGTTGGATGCATTTAATAACGGATTCATTAAATCATATAATTCGGATAAGTATACATATAAGAAAAAAAATTTAATAAAGACTAAGAATAAAAACCAAATTCGGGCGGATTTTAAGTAAATTAAATTGCGTGACTACTATGCGACTTGTATGACAAAATTTCCGATTATATATTACTCATCTTAAGTTCTTTTCTTTAATATTTAAAAATTTTTTTAAAATATCCGATCAAAAATTAATCAATCAACAAATTTACTCTATATATTATACATCATGTGACATATTTGAAAAAAAACCCAGGCGATAATCACCCAGGCGACGTTTAGCAATTCCCTAAAATTTTTACTATTTTACTATTTTAACTTATAATAAACTGAAACCTGCCATTTCTCTATACTTAATTTTACTCATTATAAATAGAAACATCATTTGTTTATTCATTTTATCGAAAAAGCTAGATTTAAAAAATTTATTATTTTAAAGAAGCTTAGTATTTATAAAAGAGAGATCACCAATTTGCATATTTATAAATTGAAGTCATTTTTTTTACAATAACTTTCACTTAAAAGATCTTTTAAAAGCATGCAAGCTCCCCCATGAAAATGACCTCTTGTTTAACTTGTACGGCTAATTTTTTAACCAGCCTATTTATTCATATGGCTTATGTGGCTGAATCAAAATCAAAATGTACTGTACAATACGTGAATGGTGTATTAATAATATACCAATTTGATAAAAAAATTCTTTAAAATAAAACAATTAAGCTGATTATTATTGTTGGTTTTTACTAATCTATATAATCTTTGTAACGTTTAGATTACCTGTATAAATAAATTCTAAATTGTGCAACATTACTTCCATTGGCCAGTTTATTACGTGACGTCGTGACGTTAACAAATTCAAAAAAGCGAAATTTATATGACGATCATATAATTCCGGCCAGCATTACAGCCAATCCTGGTGCGTTTAATATTATCTAATTGAATGATACATCCATATTCCATAAATTACATGCTGAATCAGAATAATTTGGAATTTAATTATTGTGTTGTTAAACGAAATGGGTAGTTCAAAATGAATAATTAATTACTGATAAATTAATTACATATTTAAATTCTTTATTAGACAAAGAAACAATTTTTCTTTGTTGTAACTTTTTTTGGAAGATCATTATAACCATAAATAGTAACACATATACAAATCAATTTGGTAAAAATATAATATTAATTTATGTATCTTTTAAGGATTTATATTTTTATGGAACAATGCATATATTTTGTTTTAGCTTTGTGAAGGGCTTTACGATATTTCATTAAAAACATTAATATTATTTACTTGGCGTTTGATATGTCTGTATAAAAAAAAGATTGACAATGCATGACAAATCATCATACGTTTTTTTTTTAAATTACGTAATTATTAAGTATAAATAAATTTAACGTTTTAATAATTTTAAAATTCGCAGTAATGTCCGCTTTTTTATTATAATTAACAGCACATCTGTCTAACACGAGAACATATGAAGTTTATATCAAAATATCAAGAGATGTTTGATGAGATCTCATTGTTCAAAATGTGATCCAAATTTGTAATCACTAATTTCACAACGAATTCTCTATTTGAATATTTATTTACATGAGATTAAAATGAATTATCCGCGTGCCCTATAATATATTATAGAATTTAAGCAACGTGTTTGTAAATGAAGATAATAAGATAATTGCTTCATGTAATGAATACAATTTTCCATGTACGAGTACGTGTTTTTTCTAGGGTTCAGACATTACTTTTTATGTGATTTCAATTATTAATTAAGAATGTATTAATGATTACACTTCGGATAAATAAGTTAAACAAGGCTTCAGGTCTTCCGACTATTTCGGCCTGATGTCATATGAAATATAAAGATTTAAATGTAATAAAAATTAAGTATTTCCTTAAATAATTTTACAGATACAGATTTCGTTGTTTCAGTGTGAAAATGTGAAGACTGAGTTTTATTAAGTCTTGCATTTAAAGAGAATGAATCAAATTTGCCAATATATGCGGTATCGTGATTCTAATTAAATATTCACTTCCGTTGAAATGCTGTCCTCAGATAATTTTCACAAAGTTATTATTTGAAAGATTCTTCGAAACGACAAACAGGTCAACTATTTGACCTATTTATTGAAAATATGAATTATTATATTTACCAATCACTTTATTTATATTATGCGACATGACGTTAATTTTAATGCAATATTTGTCAGAAAAAGTTATCTTCGTATTAATTCATGAAACAAAAATCATCTAATCTAATTTTTCAATTATAATATGCTAATTAATCTTGTTTATCGTTCTAAATTCTATTACAATGATTCTTTCACCAATAAATTCTTGCATTTAATTAATTAAAATGAATATCGAAAAAAGAATTTTTTTTTCTTTGCATGTGCAAATTTAAAAATATCATTCGTTCATTCACATAACCAATTAGTTAAGTTCACGTGAACTTCATAAGGATGATTATTTTAAAGTTAGTAACACAAAACAATACAATTTATATACCTGCTTAAAAAAAAGTAGTTAATTCTAGAGACAAATTTTTAGAAGACGCACGTGTGATCATCAAAACAAATACATTAATTCAGAGTGATTGATTTAATTAAACTTGCATGTTTTACTAACCGTGAAAGGGTTAAAAACATATAAAAGTAGCTAAAAATTATTCATTAGCTCAGAGCTGAACTCCTCTGTCCTCTCCCATTAAAAAAAAAAACTAAACATTGTTGTTAATTGTAAGTTTTTCCATTTAATTTCCGATAAGTTTGTGTTTAAGAAATAAAATGGTTTGTTTGTATTTTCATCTTGCGTAATGAAATCACTTCCGCGCAAAATGTAAATGTGATTGACTTAACCCCTCATATATTTAATAAGATATATGTAAGTCAAGTCTGTACTTTTGCTGCTCTTACAGCACACGTTCCACTGCTGGTGTATATACACTGTAATAACTACAATAACTATTTTATAACATACACTTGTTGTGCCCGAAATCTCAATATGCCCCAAACTGACGATAATCATCGATGATACTATATGTTGAAAAGTAATGCAAGAGTATTCTTAAGGCATTATAAAGGTGGGCTGATAATTTAATTTGGGCACATCGGGCACAATAAGACTCATGATCATGTAGATCATAAGATGGACAGAATCTGTAGATCCTCTATTTCACTATAAATATACATATGAGTATGAAGCGGACGCGAATTGAATATACAAACAAACCATTTATAAATCAATTTTTTAATGGCTTGTGTAACTTACCAAATTTTTTTCTTTTCTTAGAATGTCTAAATATGTCTTCTCGACAAGATGGGGATCTAAATTATATGGATTTTATTGAGAATGAGTCAAAAACAAAATCAAATATTGACTTTGGAAAATGTTTAGATTGTGGGAAAGAACGAAGTAGCGTTGGATGGTGTAAAGATTGTGAAATTAATGCTCTATAAGATAATTTCAAAAACTGGACGAGTGGAAATATTAATATGAACAATTTTATTAAACACACACAGTTGCACGCGAATGATTGCGTGGATTACTTGGAATATGTTAACTTCGACCAATTTGATCTCATGGAAGACACAAATAAAGGAGGCGCATTTAGCACAATTTTTTCAGCAGTTTGGAAAGAAGGTCCTAGATGGGTATGGGATGAAGAAGCTGAAAAATGGACGCGTAATGGACCTGTAAAAGTTGCTCTTAAGAGACTTAACAATTCACAAAATATTAGTGAAGAATATTATAAACAAGTAATATATAGTTTAAAGTGTTTGTTTATCATTGAATATTTGAATTTTATGAGTTTATTTTAATTTACATAATTTTTTATAGCTTTATGAATATCATCGAAGCTTACAAAGCGGAAATACTGCAGATTGTTATGGAATTACAAAAGATCTTACTTCAAACTACATGTTCGTTATGAGATATTACGAGAATGGAGATTTGCATTCATATCTTGATAAAGCACAAGGAATGCTGTGTTGGAGAGATATTGTAGATATGCTTTGGGGATATCGGGTGGGATTGAAAATATTCACGAAAATGGATTAATTCATGGGTATCTTCATGGAGGTAATTTATTGGTTGAAAGTGAACTAAATGATATATGTATTGCGGATGTAGGATTACATGGTCCAATTGATAAAAAAGATACCAATAAAATATATGGAGTTCTTCCTTATGTTGCTCCTGAAGTCTTGAAGGGAAATCTACCAACGATGGCTTCGGATATTTATAGTTTTGGAATTATTATGTGGATTCTTTCTGCGAGTACTCGTCCATGGTGCGATAGACCGCATGATCTCAGATTAGCTAGTGAAATTTGCTTTGGTCTTCGCCCTGAAATTATTGATGGAACTCCAAAAGTTTATATTCAATTAATGACACAATGTTGGCATCCTGATCCTACAAAACGTCCTACTGCATCTAAATTGTCTGAATTACTGGGAAGTTGGATAATTGCTATCTATGATGACCCAGATCCATCTGAATTATTTGACCAATTTAATATTGCTGAAGAGAATAAATTCTCAGATTTAGAGCAAAATAAATTTCAACAACAAAAGATCCATTCCCAAGCTTTTTATACGAGCAGACTCTTGTATTTCCCTGAATTAATTAACACTTCGTCATAATGTCAATCTGAAATTCTTTGCAAAAAGAAAAATATAATTCGATGACAATGATTATATTCAAACTTTTTCGTTTCCTTCTTTTTTTTTATGAATATACCGTATAAGGCTATGATAAAAAATTTATTTTGATATAATATACTGTATAAAAAGATTATAATATGTATATAGATTATTATCGTTTCAAAAAAGATTATAGAATATTTTCGTTTCTTTTAATGTTTCACTTATCTCCAATCGTATCTTTAAAATTTGAATCAATATATGAGATTTTTAAAAAATTTATTTTATGATATAATATGTAAAAAGATTATAATATGTATATAGATTATTATAGTTTCAAAAAGGATTATAGAATATTTTCGTTTCTTTTAATGTTTCACTTTATCTTCAATCGTATCTTTAAAATTTTAATCAATACAGTATATGGGATTTTTAAACCCACTTTGTAAACTTTTATTTTTAAGCTTTATTCTATTTATTTAATTTTTTTTTTTTTTAATATAAAAATTTCATTAAGCCAACTTTTTCTATTTTTTTTAATTAAGACATCAAGATGTAACTTATTAATAAAAGATAAGTTAAATTTAAATATTTATATATATGTGAATTTTTATGAAGAATCATATTAAGATCCGATCCGCCTATGGTCGACAGAAAATTACTACAGTATATAAATTCGGGGAAATTTTTATTGCAAAAAATAAACTAAATAGGCAAATCAAAATTATCATAAATCATGATGTCAGCGTCGCCCCAAGATTTTTCGCCCCCACGTGACCTGCATAAAATGTCACCCGCGTCACAGCCGTCACACCCCACCGTTTTCATTTTTACTTAGAAATCTTGGGGCGATACTGGTTCACTCATGAAAATTACTCAATTATTATTGTCAAAGTGATGGTTTTTTGGCTAAAAACAAGCGTAACTTACGTACAAATAGAAAAGATCTAAAAATGAAAAATTTAACCTAAAATAATCTATCTGCTATATAAATCCTTCTAAAAAGCCATTATTACCTATTGTTCTGGTAATTGTATGCTATTTTTTTTATATATTTGCAAACTAACGTAAGAGTTTGTTTTATGCACTCAGATTGAAAAACTAGATAAGAATACATATACCAAAACTTCCACCATTTGAAATTAATTTATGGGTTACTCCTCATGAAAATAGAAAGAGATCATAGTAATATGTGGACTAAAAGCAAGAGAAAATATTAGAATTATATAAAATAAGTAGTTTTAAACGTATAAAATACATGAAAACATAATTTTAAGTGGTCATATTTGTTAAATAACGTAGTATATGACTTGAAATTCTCGAATACATATGTATGCATACCTTCAAATATGACGCTGCCTCAAAGTAAAGTTTTAAACAATAAATTTCTCAATTTTTTTTTTTTTATCTTAGACATTTAAGGATTCATCATGTGAATTTTGGTGCCACAGCATGATGATCTGCGGAAATAAAACCAGTAAACCCTATCAGAATCTAAAGGCGGTATTCGAACCGAAGAAAAAGAAAAAAAAAAAAAAAAAGAAAAATATAAACAAAACCCAAATTAAAAAAAAAAGAAAAAAAGTAAATTATTCCAAGAAAAACCCTATATAAACTATAAAATTATATTAAAGTAAAATTTGATAAAATCCCATTGTAAGAAAAAGAATCGATTATGATACGATCATTAAAAAATAAAGAATTCTATATGAGAACCAACTACCCGAATGCAAAAAGTTAGACGAGGTCAAGCCATCTAATGTGGGCCTGCATATCGAAGTAGTTATCGTGGTCTTTGATATAGGCCGGAGGAAAATACCAGCGTCCTTTCTTTATGTATGGTGGTGTTGATTGCGTCGGTGTGAATACTCCAATTGATTTTTCCATTCACTTCCTCTTACTAGAGCGTCTATGGAATTTTGATGGCGAGACCGGTAGTTCAATTTTTTTCTTTTGGTGATGTTCATACTCTTTTCCAATTTTTGAATGAAGTCTGGCGTTTCTGCCATATCGCCTCTTGTAGGTCTTTGATAAAAGGGTTGATGAAGTGAAGAAAAAGCTTCGTACGAATTTACGAATTTTTGTTTACCCAAATAACTGTAGAATAAAAAGGATAGCTCCGTCGGTATGATGTGATGATTTAACAGAATACTGGATGGTCGTAATCGAACGTTGGTCGAGCGTTAGATACCTTATTGATATTCTTGAATAGCGATGAATTATCAATTCGATTAGGTATATCCGATTGAATGAGCTGTCACTGTTGTTTATTAAGAGGGCTTTTAAATTTCTTTATGTTTCAATAAAACTTGTATAATATCTTGTCTATGCGCGGGGCAGAGGGTTACATGATCGTTGGTGTCGAGTGAAATTTTACATTCCTGACATACAGTATAATGGGTTGCGGAGGATAAAGTTTCGGGTAATTCCTACGTAAAAATATCAGTGGTCGGAATAATTAAGTTCGATTTCTTAATTTTGGATCTTTGATGTTTGGATAGGCTTTCGCTTGTAGGTGAGTCGAATGCTTTTAGTTTAACCATAATGTGGTGAAGAAACCAGTCTATTTGTTTATCTTTGGTGAAGTCGTGGAATTGATTTAAGGATTCGTGGTTTAATAAACTGTTAAAAAGTCGTGCCTGTAGGGGGGTATTACTCCATTTTCTGACGTTTGAAACCTAAGGAGCTAGCTCCGAAATATTTACTGTTAATGATAAGTGGTTCTGTGGTTAAACATCAAGTTGGTCAGCTTCATCGTGTTTGTCGTTGGCGTGTGCTTTGACTTTGTATAAAGATATAATGATGTTTCGCTGAATAAATAATTAGAAATATAATTTTCCAAATTAAAAAATTATTAGTAAATAATTGACGTCTAGTGCTAATATTAATGTGTGCATGAGTAAATATATTGAAAACATAGCGTTAAATTCCATATCACGTGCATCACGTGATTTAAAATACTCCTAATTAAGTAACACATTTCCAAAATTGTTCTCTCAATAAGATACTATATCTGGAATAAAAGAAAAAATTCTTTTGAGAAAGTTCTATATATATATATATATATATATATATATATCTATCTAAGTGTACTGCATATGGATAAGGCTCTTTTAATATAATAAGGCGTTGATTTTACAGTAACACGATTTCGAATTGTTGCCGATCAATTTGACGAGAGTGCCTTTATTCTTTTTTTTTTAAAAGAAAAAAAAAATCGACGCATAAGATATCTTACATGCATAACATAATATTCAAATTTTTGATTGAATTAAACATAAATGTCAAAAAGCTGCAAATTTCAATGAAATTCCATGTATAGTAAAAAAATTTTTTTAGGAACAAATTTCAATTAGCCTCCGATACTCCGATGGATCAATCAAAATTTTGCGGAACCATAGAAAGTAAAACTGCATTTTTTTTCTTTGTACACGAGAAAGCAATTTTTTTTAAAAAAATCGGAGAAGTCGGAATTATCTTAAATAATCCAACCATTTTCTGCATATTACGATTTATTTTCCTATTTCTCTTTTAAGTTCATACAATATTAAGTATTGTGGAAATTAAAAATTTTTCATGTCATATCTATTAAGCGCCTTGATAATATTTGACTTTTATTGTACTTATTGCACATAAATTATTAAATAGTACATCAAGCAAAAAATACCATGCATTTTTTTTTTCTTGAATAATCGTTTATTGCGCGTTATACCATGGCGTTCTCCGAATGTTTTCTCACGTCAATGAAATTTTTTAAAAGAGAATAAATACTATTTTAGGAGAAAGATGGTTCACAAACTTTTATTTTTTTTCTTATAAAATAAGCAGAAATTTCAACTCACACTGATAACGAATAATTACAAATTTACAATCAATTTAACTAATATCACTAATATCTTCAAAATCGCCCATCGATAATCACATTCATCAAAGAAATCATGAAGCAAAATCTTATTTTTGTTGTCATTTTATTGGTCACGCTTTCAATGGTCAATGCTATTCCATACTATCAATTCGATAAAAGAGCTATTACGTTTGAACAATGTCCTGTTGGAACTCAGTTTCCAATTACTGTATCGCTTCAACCTGATCCTCCCGTTCTTGGACAAGATTGTACTTTTACTGTTACCGGAACCATAGATAGTGGTATTAACCCAGGTGCTGCTTTATCGATATCCTTAGTTGATGCTAACAAAGTATTTAACCAGGCAAATATTATCGATATTTGTTCTTCGGAGGGAGTCACGTGTCCAACTACATCTTTAAGCATAACAAAAACGATTTTAATAGATGCTAATTTCCCTGCAGCATACTCTATTGGGATTATGGTTACGGATGATAGTAAAAATGTGTTGAGTTGTGTTCTAGGCAATATTACTAGTTAATTATTATTTTTATTAAGTTAAATTTTAGAGAATTTTACTTTGTTATTTACTTTTATTTTTTTAGTTTATATTTTAAAAATTTTATTTAATTGTTTAAACTTGTTAACATTTTAATCTGTTTTTATAACTCATATTATGTTTAATAAATAAAATTGATCAAATTATATCAAATGTAATAGTTACAAAGAAGCAATAATGATTACATGTTAACTAATAGACGCACAGCATTATTAATTTGTAAAACGGAATTGATAATAATAATGAAATATGAACCTTATCGTATAATAAGCCGTTATAATGTAAGTATGTGAAGCCTTTTCAAAAGCACATAATGTTATTTTTCTTTGGTAATATAGTAATTAGAAAAATATTTTTCAGAACTTTTACTTCACTAATATAAATGAATTACAAAATATCCCAACTTTGTCATAATGTGATAGCTTCATGTACTGTATATAATAAACTCGGAACTACAGAGTGAAATTCGATATAACGGAACCCCAATAAACCGGAACTGGCCTTATATCGACACTTTTTTCCGGAACCAAATCACATATATTAAAATAAATTTGATATAACGGAATTTATTAGTAAATTCCCGATAATGGCTATAACGGAACAAATAACGAATCAGTCATATTCAAAATGAGTTTTTTAGCGGAACACGTGACGACTCACCAATAAAATTAGCAACAAGTGTGATGACCTTTTGGAAATTTTAGTGGAATACGCAAGCTTTGAAGACTCAGATGAATATATTGACTAGGAATGTTGAAAATATCGAAGTATCTTTATCCCTTTATAAGGATGTAATATAAATAGAATTTCCTAAATAAGATTGTTTATATGGTGTAGTGCCATAATTTTAGGATTAAATTTTTACTTCGGAAATTAGTAAATCAGATCATCTATATTTTGTGTAACATTAATAGTTCGAAGTAATTTGGATCGGAAATGAAGATCATCCTAATAGTATAATGATGTAATAAGTTATAATTAATTTATTATTATTTACGTTGATCAAAGGATCAACATGGAAATTATTATATAAACCCCAACCTTTTGACTTAGTACGGGAGTTCCTCCACTTCCTATTTTTCTTTTACCTTCAAATTTTACTTTTTAATAAATATTTTAATGTTAATAATTACTTAATATCATATTTACGATTTTATATGATCATTTTATTTTATATTTAATAAACAACTGTGTTATAATGACATATTCTTACATAATAAAGAATAAACTTTTTGTTAAATTATAAATTTTATGATTAT
>QZLH01000922.1:0-31084 GCA_003833135.1 Oehlia diaphana | reverse complement strand
GAGATTCTAAACTTTCACTAAAAAAAAAAAAAAAAAAAAAAATCTTTTTTTTTTTTTGCAAAAGAAAATTTATTTAAAAAAAAAAAGGTTGGTCTGTTCCACGAAAAAATTTCAAAATAAAAAAAAAGAAAAAGAAAATAATTTATGTGCGATGTAAATTATTTCTTTATAAATTTGCGGATTTAAATAATTTGCCTGCTGCATTATTTGCCAATGTAGCTTGAGCGCATTGAGCTGCATTATCACTTCTTAAATGACGATTTAAAGCATCTAATCTTGCAAAAGCGCGACCACAATTTTGACATACATGAGGTTTTAATCCCAGATGTAATTTTTGATGACGTTTAAGATCATGTTGTCTAGCAAATGCTCTTGGACAACCAGGATAATTACATACAAAAGGTCTTTCATCAGTATGAGTACGAAGATGAGATTTTAAATTGTATTGTCGCGTAAAAGTTTTTGGACAATGTTCATGAGGACAGGCAAAAGGAGCTAAAGATTTTGAAGATTTTCGTGGCTGCTTGGTCGGAGACAAAGTTTCAATATGAAGACGTTGCGTCAGATCACCAGGCAGAGACTTGCGGCGATTGTGCTGTTGAAATGCTACTTCAGATTTCACAGGTGTTGAAGCAATTTTTCGTAGAAAGATTGCATCATCAAGTGATTTACGACGTGCGGCATCAGATGCCAAACTATCAGCGGTTGTCGTATTAAAATAATCTCGAGCGTCTAAGGTAGCAAGTTCACGTGGAAAAAAAGATTTGGTATCCATATCAAATAATTGATCTGTTGGGTTCTGAAGCTTTCCTTGTACTATTGGAGATGGTGGCATAACACCTACAAAAGAAGCTTCTGCACCAGGCATTGTAAAGCAATCTGCCAAAGAATGTGAAATCATTGGCCCTAAATCATTATAATCTGGGAAAGCTAATAAAATTTTTATTATTTTAAAAAAAAAATTTGTATAAATAAAAAAAAAAAAAAAAACCTTTTTTAAATTAAATTAAATTATTTACCTTGAGTCGTATAATGATTTAAATGACCAAAAGGAATATCTTTGGCTAATGACAATGCTACATTATAGTCATGTTCATTACCTAAACCTTGAGATTCCATCTTAATTGATAAAGAAGGACTCGTAAAACCAGAAGGAGGAGAATCATGAGTGAAACTATCAGTAAGATCTAAATCGGAACATGTTTCCGGCGATTCAGGAGATAGAGCGTTTGAAGTGCCAAAAGAGAATAAAGGAGGATAATAATAATAATTCCCTTCCGTTATAGAAAGAGGTTCTATCATAGATGTGGGGGAATAACTCATTGTATCTGAAGCGTAATAAGGCATATATTTTTCTGTATCAGGAGTATAACTTGTAGGCATTGTATGTGATATTGAGCTTGGACGGCCAAGTGCAAGCACTGAACAAGCCCCTGATGTTGATGTTTCTTTTTGCTGTTTCATTGTAAATGTATACGTGCGTAGGAAAAAAAAAAAAAAAAGCGTAAAAACTTAAAGGGAAAAAAAAAGGAACTAGAAAAAAAAAAAAGATTATGTTTAAAGTACAAAGAGGCGATGTATTCGTGTACTTTAACGAGTGGTGGCGAAGTGCGGATTTTTAAAGGTAAAGCCAAACGGCAAAAGAGGGCTCGAGTTTTTGGGAAAGGGAAAAGAAAAATAAAAAATAAAAAAGAAAAAATTTAAGAGATAAAAATTTTCAAGTAAATGACAAATGTCTACCGTATCTATCAATACAGTGCTGCAAGAGCGATAAAAATTAAAATTATAGGTCATTCAGAATATGGAACGAAATAAAAAAAAAAAAAAGTGGGTAAGGCTTCAAAGGCTCATATTTGTAAGATAAATTTCAATCGTATCTCGGTTGCCTTTAAATCATATAAAAATTTTTTTTTTTTTTTTTTTTTTTTTTTATTTAAAAATTTTTTTTTTTTTTTTTTTTTTTTTAGATAAAAAAATTTTTTTTTTTATTGTGTAGCAAATCATAAAATAAGATGTAAACAATAAACATTACAAATTTGATTATGGAAATTGTTTATTATATAAATGAACGAATTGAATTTAATGGATTTAATATATATATGTTTACTTATTGTTTAAAAAAAAAAAAAAAACCGTAGGGATAGATGGCGGTCAGCCGATGGGTAAAAAAAAAAAAAAAAATTTTTTTATAAAAATAAAATAAAAAAAAAAAAATTTACCGGCAAGTTATTTAACAAGTCATAGGGACTGTTCAAAATTTTTTCCAAATTTGTTTCTTATTATTTTTTCCTAATAAAGTACGGTTCTTAATTTCTGTGACCAGTTCTCGGACCCAATAACCTGATCTTAACTAACAAAGGTAAAAGTCTGAGCCTTCTTTTTTTCTTTTTTCTGTTGAACAAAATTGAAATGAGTAAGCGCATGAGCCTAATTATTATAATCGGAGAAATACGGCGTTTAAAAATAAAACAAAAATAATAAAACCACGTATTATCACGTATATTATAACGTATATAAACGTATTTTAGCGTGTATAATATAATGATATAAAACTCCGATTGAATAATAGAATGAAAATATTATAGTAACAATTGGACGATCCTTTACTTTACAATATCGTTATTCAATTCGCGTTATTTCTTTTTTTATAATAGAACGATTTGAGGGGAAGAGGCTTAAGGGGAAAGTATGTGGCTTTGTGAACCAGACATTTTCCTGAAAAGACGTTTAAAAGATGTTTGTTTGCGGCTTATAATTATAATAGAAAAAAAAAACAGACGAAAAATATTACGAGTTTTATATTCTTGATCATTTGCGTTAATTCGATATGGTAAAGATACACGTTAATAAACCATTTTTTTCTTAAAAAAAATCAAGATGGTATGGATTAATTATTGCGCTTAAAAAAGTTACGGTAAGCTTAAAATGAGCGGGAATCAAATGAATAAATAACCGTTTAGTCCGAAAAGATGGTAACGGTACATTATTGTTATTATGATTGACTAAAATTAGTATAATTAAAATAACGGAATTGATCGAAATAATAAATAATTAAATTTTCTTCTCTCTTCTCAAGGACGTGTCTTTTTATTAAATTTACAGATAAGCCGCAAAAAAAAAAAAAAAATTCCTGATAATCATCATGATTTATGCAATTAAGATGAAATAAGCATAATTTACGTAAGATTTAAAATTTAAATAAATTTACATTTATGTATATGATCTTTTTAATTTTTATCTCCGAAAAAAAAAAAACCTAATGATTTTTTTGTACTTTTTTACTACCAGTTTTATTATATTGTACAATAATTTTTGTACACATGTCAAAAAATTTGACATTTTTTATCTTAGAATTTTAATTTTCACCAGAATTATTATTATTATTATTATTATTATTTTTGCCAACATTATCATTTTTTCCCCCCCCAAATATCCCCAATATGAAAAGGCTGTGTGGAAAGAAATTCTTATCAATGACGAATTTTTAGTCAACTGTCGCCATCCCGCATGGCAAAAGAGCTCTCACACACTGCCATAACATTTAATAATAGCCCGATTTGTTAATTCTGAAATTAAAATAAATAAATTTCAAGTTTTTTTTTAAAATTAAACCTTTTCTCTCTCTTTTTTTTTTTCTTTGGTAACACAAAATGGGACAATACAAAATATGAATAATATAATGATTTAAGTTTCTCCCTCTCATTCTCTTTTTTTACCCGTATAATTGGTAAAATGGCTTTGCATGATTTATTTGTATAATGTCGGGCAGTGTGAGATTTCCCACTGCGCAGGAGGCGGTGAAATACAATAAATCCTGTTATTTTTCAAGTTTTTTTTTTTTCTACTCCACAAAAATTTTTTTTTTTTGTAACGTGAAAAGGAAATTATACACTTAGAATGAAAAAAAAAAAAATTTTTTTTTTCTCATTACTAAAGTTTTTTGATTTCGTAATCAATTAAATAAGTATAAGTTTAATAATAATGACAGCTGATTGATCACTACTTACTACAATAAAGCTTGTTTATTATTTAATAAAAAAAAACCATCAAAAAAAACGTAAATCATTTGTCGTAAATCCACGTTACTTTAAAAAGTTTAGCCTAAGCTTCAATAAACACTTGTAAATCAATTATTCATTAGACAAAAAGAAAAAAAAAGCTAAACCGATTCTTTGTTTTTTTTACGTACGGAAACTTCTTAATAAGTACCAGTAATATTTTTGAATAACAAAGCCACGGGGGAAAAAAAAAGTATAATGTAAAGATAGATAGATATATCGTAAAATCAGTAAAGTAATTGCTGTCAAGAAGAAAAAAAAAAAAAAAAAATCATGAATCTTCCCTTTTCGTTTATGGAGAAGTTATTCTTTTTGAAAAAAAATTCTACAGGGTATCATATAAAAATGTCAAGTATGTCATCTGTTATTTATGTTCATGTTTTCTCCGTGTCAACTTTAGTTATTTTTTGAGTATATGATTTTCAAAACTAAGAGAATTTCAAGATCGCGGATAAATCAAAGAGGAAGATCGTGATATTATTTGATTTACTTTTGTTATTTTTTAACATTATTCTGTTATGGTTACATTAATTTTGCATGTTATGGATAATTTCGGTCGGAATTAATTTTAAGGTATGTGTGCGTAATTTTCAACAAATTCAGCCTGTATTTGTCACGGGACATAATTAAGATATATGATCATATCAAATAATATCTCTCGAAATATTAAAAATGTGCCAATTTTTCTTTTTTTTAATATTTTATTTTTACTTTTTTTGTTTAGGGATTGAGAGAGATGATGATATTTTCATACAATTTAAAAAATTTTCTTTTTTCAGTATTTCATACATATAATCAAATGGTATTTATATATTATTTTATAATTTTTTTATTGTTCTTTTAGGTTTTATGATTTCATTAATAATTTTCTAACCATTTCAAGATAATTTCATTTAAACATATAGGTAACACACAATGGATACTTTTATTGTGATTTTAATAAAAAAAGAACAATGATATATTTTCTATTTTCGCGCCTACATCATTCTTTCATGTCATGCAAATCTTTCATTCTTATTTAATTTATGTAAATCCTTTTTTCATTTCTTCATGCGACATATGATAATAATTTATGCATCCCCATCAAGTATTTTTTTACTCCATTTTTCCAAAAATATCAAAAGAGTTACTCAATATTTACAATTGACGACCTCATCAGTCTTATCATATTTAAACCTTTCGATCAAATGTCGCTTACACAAGAGGTTATATTCGGTATTTAGGCTTAATATTAAATCGGAGAAATAATGTAGATCTTGAGATTTCCGTATACCTGGTAAGGAAAGTCTTTCACATGAATCGTTAGTAATCTCAATAATTTTATATTACCTGTAAAAGTGTATTTAAAAAAAAAAATATACGGAATAAAATTTATGGGTATATTAAAAAGGATGACATTTTTTATATTGTTAGTAATATAAATAATTATATATATACATATGTATTTTGAATCTAACCCAATTTTCTTTAATATTTTTTAGTCATAATGTGTAATATTGTTCAATTTTTTTTATTTATTAAAAGTCTTCCCGGAATTATTCCATACCAACCAAGATTTTTCTATTATTAGAAATTTTTTTTTCTCAGGATAAGTATGACGTTATTACTTTACGCGTTTTTATATAGAAATTCAATGATGTTAATTTTATCATTTTAACAATCAACAAAAGAATAATAATAATAATGAAAATTTCGTAATACATGATTTTTTTGCTAAAAAAAAAAATTCAATATTGATAGGTTATAATAAATAATAACGATCAGGTAAATCATTTTTTTTTTTTTGAAATATGGGTAAAATTATTGATTTTTTTTTTTCTCAATCAAATTTATTAATTTATTCTAATATTAAGTTTTTTTACACACATTTCCTTAATTCCTTCCATCTACCATAGTTACAAGTTTGGTGAATGTTTTATGTATTTATGTATGAAATTTCGTGATTCGTATGTTAACTATCTCATTCGAATCGCGAGATTTTTTTTTTTTTGTTTGGAGTTTTAAAAAAAAGATTTAACGGGAAAAAAGAAAGGATAATTCTGGTGAGAATTATACTTATATTTGATAATTTTGGCTGGAATTATGAATTGTTACGTTAACTAGATCAAATGGGGACTTTAATAATAGGAAATAAGGAATTGGTCGTATATTTTGACTTTTGATATGAAAAATAAAATAATTGATACATTGATGACCAAAATGGACGAAAGTCACGAAACACTTATTTGTTCGGAGAACTTCAAAAGTTTATTGGTTGATTAATTATAAAGTTCATCTGTTATTGGCCAATTATGATGATGATGTAATACTAGATGTGCTCCCAATATATTTTTGACGATAATGCTTACGTCAAAAATTTTTTTTTTTTTTTTTTTTTCTTTACATAAAAAAAAATGTCAACACAGCCCTTTGGAAACAAGCTTCCCTCAAGTTATAGTTTACCGCCACCACCTCCTCCATCCTCTAATGGAAAAGGAAAAGGAAGAGGTCGAGGTAAAAGTCACGGTTCGGGAAGTTATCAACCATTATTTCGACAAAATAACCAACCTGGTTCGAATCAACAAAATTCTCAATTATTCGGAAGTACCTATTCAAATAAAATTATAAAAGATGAACAAATATTACCTAACATAGAAAAAAACAAAGTATCTCATAAATTTGATTTAACTCAAAATCAAACTCCATCAAATAAACAAAATAAGAATAAGAATATACTTTTAAAAAGTTCTACTGATTATAAGAAATTGATTAATCATCATAATAGTTTGTTAGCAGAGACCAAAAAACATTCACCACAAGAACAATTTTCAAATCTCTTGGATAGTTTCAATAAAAGTATTTTTGATAGTGTGCAGAATTTGCAAAAAAGTTTTGAAGAAAAGTACTCACTACTTCATCTATCTAATAATAGTTCTAGTGACAAATATCAAAATTTAAGTTTACTGAACAAAGATAGTTTAAATAAAAAAGGAAAACAATTAAATATTAATGGTCAAGCTAGTTCCTCGCGTTCAAACTTTTCACAAACCAATCATCTAGTTGAACAAAATAGTAAAGCTACTTCATCTCGCTCAAATAATACTTCACCAGGTGATGAACAAGATGGTTCAGCACATCAAGTTAATTTTGCGGCAGTTGCTAAAGCAGCATTGGCAGCAACTTCTGCTCTTCAATATAAAGATCAGAGTGTTGATGATAAGCATAATAGTGCAAAAGATTGTAAATCGAATAATCAAAGGTAAGTAAATTAGTTATTATTTGTTATTATTTTTATAAAAGATTAACCGATTTATTAATTTCGATTTAATAATTCAGTAAATGGCATTGTGAATCTTGTGCACAAAGTTTCGTTCAAGAATTTCAATTAAAAACACACAAGTGCAATAAAAAGTCAAATAATGATGAATCGTAAGATTTTATTTATTATACTAACTTAATTTATAAATAAAATCTAATGATTTTTTTTTTATTTTTCAGTCGCCTCAAACCAGTTATGAACTTTAATCTTGATACCCCTGAAGCAATTGCAAAGTGGATTGAGGATCGAAAGAAAAACTATCCGACAAATGCTAATATAGCACGCAAAGTGATTATTACTAATTCTTAATAAAATTTTTTACTTGATTTATAGTAAATATTTAATAATAATAATTTTTCTTCAACAGAAAGAGTTAGAAGCTGAACGTATTGCTCGTGGTAAAATCCTTAAGGCTCAGGCTAAGAAACGATCTTTAGAGTATTCACAAAGAAGTTACGGTGTAATTAAAAAGATGCGATTAGAAAATGGAAGACAAATAAATACAAGAGCTAACACTGGTCGTAATGGCCCATGTGGGTCCACCGATTTGTTAGTGGCAGCATCCGCTGCCAGCGCATCCCCTGCCAGCGCATCCCTTGATGATAAGATCATTCGGATGATACAACCTGCGCTGTCTTCGTTGTTCAGAAATCGAAATTTAATAATAAATAACACAGTTTTAAAAACAGCTACTAATTCAAAGGTTTCAGTTTCAAAAAAAAATAGGAAGACTGGAAATCTTTACAGTAAAGTCTGTATAAAATACAGGCAAGGACATTGTCCTAGGGGTAAAGATTGTACAAATAAGCATTATGGGAATATGGTAATATAGCTTTATAATATAATTATAATTTTTAAAGCTATAAATTTATAGTTGTTTATCTATTGTACAGATCTGTCCTCCTCTCCAACGACCACCTGATGATGCCAGATGCAGACAAAGAAATTTACGAGAATTGGTAAGATTTTATTTATGGTTTAAATTTTTTTACAATTTATAAAATATCTTTCTTATAATTTCTCTTTTAGCTTTTACACAAAGAAATTGTGGAGGAGAAAAATATGATTTTACAATGTCTCAGACATATAGTAAATAAAAACTTTTTCGGAGTAGTTACACATAATGCGATAAAAGATGCTAAAAAGCGAGGGGAAGCACTTGTTACTGAAGTTGGCGATCATGTTATCAACCGGCAAAAAAGATCTATCTAGTAACACCCGTTAAATAAAAGCATAAGAATAATTCACATTTGCAAGGAGTATTATACTCGATGCTTTGACGTCTATACGAGTCTAGAAATATTTATATAAGATTGAGGATTTTTTCAATAAAAAAAAAGTAATTAATGTATTTATGTATTTGAAATTGGGTATTGTTAAATATTACAAATGAATGATAACAACCTAAAATTCGGGATTGGCAAATTTCCATGAAAGTCACGTGATAAAGGTACTACTTAGTGAGTTAGTGTTACGTTATCCCGTAATTCCGGACAAAATTATCAATTAGGTATAGTTTTTTTTACCAGAATTATCACTTCTTTTTCCGATTCATAATCGTCAAATTAAATTAAAAGTTTCGCGATTTTTGTCCGTGAACAAGAAAGATTTGATGGGTTAACATGTGAATCATGAAATTCCATACACAAATCATACACATTCGTACAATTGTACATAATTAATGTTGACGGGAAGGGAAATGTGTGAAACTATATATAAATAGAATAAATGATTTCGAGGAAAAAAAAAATCATTAAACTTATTTATATTCAGAATTTTTCAAAAAAAAAAAAAAAAAAAAAAGGTTCATCTTTGATTATTATTTTAATATAATCTTTTTTTTTAAAAAAAAAAACGAATCATTTTTTAATAAATAATTATTATTTTTTATCGACGTGAATAGTACAAAAATCACCTAAAGTTGATCCTTCACAATTGTATTATCCATTTTTGGTCACTCTTAAACAATGTAGATTTTGATTATTTTTTTTTAAAATTTATCTACCTAATTTATTTTAAAATAATTTATTTATTTTTTTTTTAATCACTAATTGAAACATAACTATGAATACGTCAAATTCTAAACTTTTACCGAAAACTACGTCGTCAACAATAAATAATGGTATGTTAAATATAAACTACAACTTTTTTATTATTTTTACACTTATTTTCTTAAAATTAGATCCTTATTTTTAGTTGACATTTTGTTAGCACAGGTGGATCTGAATACATCTGGTGGTGACGATGATTCAATACCTAATAAGTCAATAAAATCTAGAATCGAACAACTAAATCAACAAAAGAGTACTAATGAAACTACAAACACTAATCCTACCATTAAACTCTATGCTTCTACAACAAGAGATTCAAATTCTTCAGATAATAGAATAAATGATCAACCATTACATAAATTAAAGAATAGTGTTAATGTAGTTAATGTGGTTAATGCACTAAATGCTAAAAAATCTCCACCTCCGATACCTCCTTCAAGATCAAAACCTCATGTAGTTGGAAATATTAAACCTATTATACCACCACCATCTTCAGCGTTAAAGAATAATATTTCACCCACAATTTCATATCTTCCTAATAGTGCTCCTCTTCAATATTCAGTATCAAATTATCGTAACATCCATGATAATAATGATAACCCTTTTGATGATTCTAAAGTAGCTGTTTCTAAAGAAGCTGTTTCTAAAGAAGCTGATCCATTTTCCGATATAAATGAAATGGATAATGAATCTTCAGTACCCTCAAGACATAGGAGGCATAGTCATTCTCATGTTACATCTAGGGGAATAGGAAATAAGTTTATAGATGATAATTCAATTGAAGTACATTCAAAAAAATATGATAATACTTCTAAAGTTTTACATAAAACTAATGAAAATGATTTAGAGAATGGGCCACCTTCTTTACCTCCAAGACCACAAAATAAACCGGCACTTCCTGATCGTCCACGAAAACTTGATCGAAATAATGGTAAGCATAAAAGTAAACGTGAAAAAGAAGCTTCTGGCTCAGATTCTGATCATTCAGAAGACCGTGCTTCGGATACTCCTGATGCAACTCGTGTTAATAGACGTCCACCAAGATTTCGTGATATTAAAGATATTAATAGTAAAGTTACAACACGTATTTTTGCCATTGCTGGTAAATTTATAATTACGAGTACAGGTCATACTCGTGTATGGTTATTAGCGGATGGTACAAATATTCGCACAATTTCTCATGATGATTCTAAGGCGGCAAGTTTATGTTGGCGTCCAACTCGTCGTGTGGAAGACGTTGGTCGTTATACTTGGTGTGGAACTCAAGATGGTCACTTATTTGCTATTGATATTAATAATGAAAAATATATCGAAATTAATAAGAAAGCTCACAGTTCGCAAATTAGTTTCATATTACGTCATGGACTTCAATTGTGGACTTTAGATGATAGCGGTAAACTACTAATATGGCCAGAAGGTGATGATGGTGTTGTCTCCTTGAAATCAAAACCACAAAATATAAAAGTTTCATCAAAAGTAAATTGTGCTATTGTAGTTGGAAAACATTTATGGTTATCATCTGGTAAAGCTATTGAAATTCTTAATCCACTTGAGACACAAGGATTAGTATTGGAAAAAATCGAGTTGGGAAATGATGTAGGAAATGTAAAATGCATGACATACATGAAACAAATTAAACACATGAAACAAATGAATTTTGTTTATATTGGCCATGATGATGGAAAAATATCTGTATGGAATACTAAGACATATGAACGGGAATTTACTGTGAATGTTGCAGTTTATTGTATTAATTCTTTATTGAGTGTTGGCGATTATCTTTGGGTTGGATTCAACACTGGTATGATATATATATATGACGTACAATCTTATCCTTGGATTGTAATTAAAGAATGGAAAGCTCATAAAACTCCCATTGTTGGTATGCAATTGGATGAGACAGGTTTATTGAGAGTTGAAAAATTACAAGTTGCTAGTTTAAGTGAAGAGGGTCAAATAATTACTTGGGATGGTTTAATGACGGAGGATTGGATAGGTGAGCATTTTGGAATATTGTTTTATTATTTTTTACAGAAATTTTTATACTAATAAAATCATGATAATAATTTATTTATATAGCTGATGAAATGATTGTTAGGGAACTTGAATATTGTGATTTTAGGAATGTTAAAGTGCTGATATGTTCATGGAATATTGATGCTTCAAAACCAGCAGAATTAGAAAGTTGTTCTGATGGTATACAATTCCTTAAAAAATTGTTCGAAAGTACAAAGTCACCTGACATTATAGTAGTTGGATTTCAAGAAATTATTGATTTGGAATCGAAAAAGATGACTGCAAGTGAGTAATAAATTATTTTATGTTTAAATAAGAAAAATGTATTTAAACTTTTTATTAATAAAAAATTTTTTTTCAATTTAAGAAACTATGTTGTTGAGTAAAAAGAAAGCTGATAAACAGATGAATGAAAATATAACACTTCGATATAAGTTATGGTATGACAAATTAATTGAATTTGTTAAACAATATACAAAACAAGAATATGAAGTTTTGGTATCAGATAATCTTGTTGGATTATTTACATGTATTTTTGCGAAAAAATCTGAAAAAGGGAAAATAAGAGATACAGATGTTGCGATAAAGAAAACTGGATTAAAAGGTTTACATGGTAATAAAGGTTCAATAGCAACAAGATTTATATATGATGATTCATCGATATGTTTTGTGAATTGTCATTTAGCAGCAGGACAAACTCAAATAAAAGAAAGAAATACAGATGTAGCAAAGATATTAGATAATACAGTATTTCCATCAAGAGAAAATAATTCATGGGATGATAATGAAGGTGTATTTGCACTTGGAGGAGATGGATCAATGGTATTAGATCATGAAATAGTATTTTTTAGTGGTGATTTAAATTATAGGATAAATTTACCAAGAGAAAAAGTATTTGAAGCTATAGAAGAAAAGAATTTTTCATTTTTATTAGAGCATGATCAATTATCAAAACAAATGAATAAAAATCCGGGATTTCGGTTAAGATCATTTAAAGAAGGTGTACCAAATTTTGCACCAACATATAAATATGATCCTGGAACAAATACTTATGATACATCAGAGAAAAAGAGAACTCCGGCGTGGTGTGATAGAATATTATATTTTGGTACTAATATTGTAAAACAAGAACATTATTCTAGATATGAATGTAAAATATCAGATCATAGACCTATTAGTGGAGCTTTTAAAATAAGAATAAAGAGGATCAGAAAAAGTCATCAAGCTGAAGTTAAAGAAGACGTTGAAAGAATTTGGAAAGAGAAAATTAAAGATAAAAAAAGAGAAATTATGATTAAATGGATCAAAGGTTGTGGATGGGATGAACAAAGTGCTATTAGAACTCTTGATGAAAATTATGGTGATTTAAGAAAAACTGTTGATGAATTGAAGAGGAAATGATTAGAGAAGTTGCAGTAAAATATTGAAAATATTTATTTATTTATTTAATAGATTCATTATTTATTTCTATACAAATAAATTATGTAAGTTCAACGCTAATAACATTATTTATTTTATATATATACATATAATTCATAAGCTGTTATAATTTATATTGAATTATTTATTAGTTTTGTATCATCATAATGTTATACAATATTTCAATCAATTTCAAAGAATGAAATAGTGTAATTTAATTAAAATTTTTTTCATTACCTTGTAAATATATAATTAATTACAAGTGATATTAAATTGTTGAACACTATGTAACATAATAATTTAATCTCCAAATTGCTTTGATAACTCCATTATATCTAAATAAAAAAAAAAAGATATATTAAACATCCACAAATATGTATATTTAAAAAAATCATACCTTCAGATTTATCCAACCATCTTTGCCGCTTACTAATAGGTAATTTTCCATATAGAATACTCATCTCAACTTTTTCGACATCTTTTATATCCCAAAGTCGTTCAGGCTGTCTACGTTTCTTTTCAATAAAATGTTTAAAATAATGATCATTTTCCATTACAACATTACCATCTTTAATTATTAATGAATTCATTAATTCACCACATTCGCCGCATAATACACTTTGACTTTGCGTGTGAGTTTGCTCAGCACTACCCGAAGAAGCTGTTGCTCTCGCCGAACTGGCCTTCTCTCCGCATTGCGAACATGTTTTTACACGTGAAGTTGTAGTGACTCGTTCAGTTATCATTGTAGAATTTGATGTGCCTAGTGATGTTGATACATTTGCAGATAGGTTAGAATTTATGGATTTTACTTGTTGCATGGAAGATGAATAGTTAATTATAGATTGATTAGTTGAAGAAAGTTTTGTGGTTGATAAATTTGTAGAAAGTTGCCGTATATGTCCTGATGGTTTACTTTGTTTTGTTTTGGCTCGTGATGTTGAGTTTCCTGTTAATGGACCAGAATTCTAAAAATATACCCATTTAAGGTAAGATCTTAAATAATGCCCACTAGTATAATGACCTTAAATTTCTTTTACTCACCTTTCTAGATGGACCACTAATGCTATTCTTTCGCTGAGTAGTTCCCCCACTATCTTTTTTAGTATTAACTTGTCCATCTTTCTTATTGAAACTTACATTATCTATTGCTATATCCAATAATAAATATTAACCTCTGATAGGTATTAAATCAAATCATTATAATATTATCTTTCTAACTACAAGTTAATATTGTCCACTATATAATTACTGGATATATTAAGCTATATAACGCACCATTATTAGTACTATCCTTTCTTGAATGTCTTTTCGTGTTCCCGGAAGACTTTGATTCTTGCACCATTTGATCATCATCACCATTTACGTATTCAATTCCAAATTGATGATTCATATTAAAACCACCATTACCAGAAAATCCAGTACCCATTGATATATTATCATCTTCTTTATGAAGCCATTTGAAAGATTGAGGTATAACACCTTTTTCGTAATAAAGCGTAGCCAACGCTACAGCTTTGTCTTTCTGAAATATTGATGCATTTGGACCTTCCATATATGTAGTATATGGTTGACCTTTTGGATCAAAAGGAAGTTGATCTTTTTCTGATACAATCGAAAAAGAACCATCTTCAAAATAACATACTACGTTTTCTCCTCCAGCTGGATATTGTACATCATAATCCATCCTTTGTTTAAATATTTCGATTTCCTTAAACGGAACCACCTAATAATAATATTAAGTTAAATAAAGTTTATAATGAGAAAATAAAGACCCGACCTAAAAAAAATTACCAAGGCGGGCCACCAATGTGGTGCATCGGGATCATCAGGATCTACGAATACCACTTTTCTTCGTAAATGTTTTGGTTCGTTTGCTCGTTTATTGTTAGATCTACCTTCCATAATATGAAACTTAAAATTGAGTAATGACACTTTAATTATGTCATTATAAAAATATGTCGTGTAACGAAAATCTTGCATAATTTTTTTATATTATATATTCGATATTTTTTTTTTATTCAAATTTTACATAAAAAATAAACAAGTCCTAATGGCAAGTTGGGAGTATCCCGTTCATAAAACTTTTCCTATTGTTCCTCCACTTAATGAGGTTGAATCAAGCGATCGCCCAGGTAAAAAAAATAGATTTTAAATTCTTTGTTTAATCATATTACTATTTAGAAATAAGGAAATAAGAATTTTTTCTTTTTTTTAAAAAAACTTTTAATTCTTTCATAATTAATTAGGTATTCTTGACGCGAGAGAACAAAAAATTCGAGAAGATTGGATAAAAGTAATGGAACTTCGATTAATTCGTGATCAATTAAAAAAATGTTATAAAACTGAAAGTGTTAATCATTATCAAAATTGTAAAGAATTAGCCGAGAAATATTTAAGTTTATTAAAAGATAGTAAAGTTAAAGGATGGAAATCACTTAATGATTCTAAATAATAATAAAAAAAAATCGAAAAAGGATTTTTTATATACTTTATTTATTGAGTATATTTGGTAAATATATATATATATATTTTTCTTTTTTCTTTTTATTTTTTTTTTAATAGAGAGAAAAGGTTTGATATTATTTTATTTAATGATTTTATTATTAATTATTTACATGATTTAAATTTTTATTGCAAGAATATAGTTAATGAAGTAATAGTAATTTTTTTTTTGTTTTTGGAAAGATTGTTCTGATATCAAATTGAAATAAGGTATTCAATTAAAAGTAATGATTTATGGAAAATGGTAAAAATATTAAAAAAATTTGTTTGTATAAACCAAAATAATATATTTTCATTTTAATTTATTCTAAAGATGTTGAATTTTTTTCAGGAAAAAAAAACGAAGCATGAAAGATCCTGCAAGTGTTTTTTTTAAAAAAAAAATAAAACAATGAATTTTTATAAAATTCATTAACTTTTAAAAATTCAAAAGAGATAGAAAAGATCATATTCAATTCTTACCATTAGTTCTAATTAATTATAATTACCAAATAGAAATTTATAATGTGTAAGAATCAGGATAATTTATAACAAAAAAAAAAAATTTCTTACTATTAGTTATACTTACCAAATAGAAATTTATAATAAAATTTCTTACATCGGATCATGGGTAAAGAATTGGGAATAATTTTATAATAAAAAAAATTTCCCTTTATATTATTAATACATATTAACACTTGATAAAATTCAACTTATTTATAATTTTTCTATTTATATTATACAAAACAAAAGAACTTTAATAATACTATTAAAGAATATATTATACACAAGAAAAAAAGGGAAATACAAAAAAAAAAAAGGCAAATACTAAGTTAATATATAAAGATGATTTTTTAAATAAGAAAATTTTTTTAATTAAAACGGTAATATTTTTTAAAAAGGCTATATCATACTCAAATTTTTCTTTTTTTTAAAAAAAACAATTTTCTATACAAAGAAAATACAAAAAATGCTAATATAACAAACTAAATAATACAAAAATTTCTACAAAAATAAATAAATAAATAAAATAAATAAACATGAATAATATAATAAATAATGTATAATAAAATGCTAATATATATATATAGAAATGCCAATAAAAATAAAATAAAATAGTAACATTGATAATATTGATATCATCCCAACCCAATAAATAGAAATACAAATAAATTAAAAATAAACTAAAAAATTTTTTTTGTCATATAGACATATTTGAAGATGGAATGTTATTAATGTTATTTTTACTAATAACATTCTTATTAACATGTCCATTAACATCATTAATTGTGTTATTCTTCTCTAAATTTTCTTTTACTGATTTATCCTCTAATTCTTCCACTGTTTCCTTCTCTTTTTCCTTTAAATTCTCCTTTTCATTTCCTTCTTCTAATATTGAAATATTTTTTTTATTTGTATTTTTCTCTTCCTTATCATTCCTTATTAACTCATTTCGAATATTGTTTTGAGAAGATTTTGATCTAATAACATGAGGATGATCTTCACTAACATCCTGAAGATCCAATACTAATTCCCCATCACCAAGAGTTTCTTCAACCATAACAAAAGTTAATCCAGAAGCGGATAAATGTTGGGAAGTATCAGAATTTGATAAATTACTTGCATTTTTTACTTTTTGTGAACGAATTCTTGAAGCAGCTAATTCATCAGCATAATCAGGATCTAAATCATCATCATCAGGAAATTCAATTGGTGGTGGTATTGTTAACTCATTATTAATTTTAGTAACTGAAAGTGATTGAGTAGGCACAGGAGGTAATGGTATATTAGGAGGACGAGTTGGAGGAGGTAAAGGAGCAATATTAATTGGCATTGATTGAAATCTTGAGGAATTAGAAGAATATACTGAAAGTGGAGGAGATTTTGATCTAACGGATAATCTTGTATTAGAAGATGGATGCGAGGGCAAATTATTAGGTAATGTCATAGTCCTATCATAAATTGAAGCTCTTTCTCGTGGTGGTGATGTTGCCTGTTTCATATTTTGTATAGGTACTGGCAAATTTGTTATAGAAGGTTTTGTTCCTATTCCTCCCATTCGTCCATCTGCACTTGGTCTTCTTGGTGGTGGTATTGGGGGAGGCGGATGTAATGATATTGGAGGATGATTACGTGAAGCAACTCGGGATGCAGAAGTTAATGTATTTGCTGGACGAGGAGGAGGTTGAGGTAAAGGAATATTTGGAGGAGGATTACGAGTTAAATAAAGATCAGGATTAATTAAAGGAACTTTAACATTATTCCTTGCAGGAGGTTTTGGACCTTCTGGAAGCTTAGGTGGACTTGGTAAACGAGCATAAAAGTCGGATGATTTATAAGGCAATTGCTGAACATTACGTAAAGGAAGATGTGATAAGGAACGTGGTGGAGGAGATAAGAAATTATTAGAATTATCAAATAAAGAAGTAGGGGAAGTAGTTTTCATTAAACCCCAAGATGGCATCATAATCGGTATACTTTCTCTATAACTACTTGTAGTAGAACTACGGGTTGATTTTCTAGGAGAATTATTAACTGAAGGAGATGAGAGAGGTGATTGACGAGGTGATGATTGTTTTTTTATTGAAGTTAAAGTAGTATTAATGGATAATGCACTATTAGCAGAATTTGATCTTTGTTTGTTTCTTAAAGGTGAAGAGGTTACACTAACAGTTGAATATGTACTAGATATTGAACTATTGTGTTGATGTGTTAAATTACCAAGTCTTGCTCTTGGAGGGGATAATGTTTCAACTGGAGAAGAGGAACGTGGAATTTCAAGATCATCATTATTAATTGAACATAATTCTTCAACATCAGAAGGAATATGATTAAGAGGAGATATTTGACGTGGAGGTGGAGATAATGAAGTAATTGGTGAAGGAGGACAAGAAGGGGAAGAAGGAGCAGATCTTGGACGAGGAGGAGGTGGTAAAGAAGTCATCATAAAAGGACGTGGAGGAGGAGATAAAGAATAATCATCAATTGAAGATGAAGATTTAATTAACGAAGATTCAGGAGAATTAGTCAATTTACTAGGAGAAGAAAAAGTTCTTTGATGAATCTTATCATTACTTAATATATCATCCTCATAATCATAATCATCATCATCATCATCATCAATGTATAATAATTTATCAGCTGAATTAGGAGTTTCAGGTGCATGATTATTACATTTCACTACAGTAGATTTTAACTCGGTTAACCAAACTTTCATATCATCAACGTTATCAGCTTGTATATACCAAGATTTTTGATTCGAATGATTTGATTTACCAACTTGTAATACCCAACTTTTACCACTAAAAGTATCACTAACACAGACCACACTTTCAGAGTTTAATTCAAATTGTTCTAATAATGGAGAACTATTATCAGAAGATTTAAAACAATATAAAGTATTTTTTGCCAATATAAAATATCTTCTTTTCCATGATTTCCATGATTTAAAATGTGTATTCGTATGTTTTGTTAAAAATCCTTTACATATTACATTCTTCCTTATACTTGCCACCGTTATTTGACTTTCTATACTTCCTCTATCAATATACAATGAAGGAGATCTTCTATTTAAATCAATATCATCTAAACCTAATATTTTACTCGCTTTACTTTGTTTATTCAATAATGGTTTGTTATCATTAAGTCCAAGTAACTTGTTGGCTTTATTTAAATTATTTTTATTAAAAGATTTTGTTGAAGAAAAAAATTTTTCATCTGAAGAAGAAGAAGTTGTTTTGACATCACGTGATTTTTTTGTTACTTTATTGTCTAACAAAATTTTGTCTTCAGAAATTGTTAAACCCAAAATTTTACCAGCTTTAGATAAGTTATCAGAATTTTCAGGAGATCCAGGTCTAGAAGTTAATAAACCAGAAGTCAAGATTTTATTATTATTACTATCAGATAAAGCAAGAGATAATGTCTGTTTAGAACGACGTCGCTTTATCGATAATGAAGAAAAACCAGAACGACCTAATATACGATCAGATTTTGAAGGAGAACCTGGAGTGGCAGCTCTTTGATGATGATGATGATTAGGAAAAGAATCCTCAGGATCTGATAAAGAACCTCTTTGAAGAGAAGAAGAACTTGAAGAACGTAAGGAACCTGAAGATAATACACTAAATATTGAACGACCAGAATTTTTTCTTTTGTAAGAACTTTTCTTTTTATCTAAATCAACTCTTGTAGAATTATTAATTTGTAAAGATAAATTATTATTTAATAAAGCAGGAGAATCCGGATCACCACCTGATGTTGAAGATTCAGTATCATTAAATGTACTTGATTCAGTTACTTCAGAATTTGTATCCGAAACAGTTAATCTATTTTGATGGTATTTCTTAAAAAGGGAATTATTATTATGATTATAATTATCTTGATAATGATCCAAATGTGAAATATTATTATTATTTAAATTATTATTATATAATTCTTCCTCTTCAGTTATTATACCAAGAGGATTTTTATTATCATTTGGAGATTTTGTCAAGGTATCATCTAAATCATCTAATGATTGATTTAATACAGGGGATAATTTTGGATTTTCAGTGGAAACGGAAGTGTTTATAGTAGATTGAGAAGAAGAAGAAGTGAATTGTTCATTATAAATATGATCCATATCATCATCTCTCTCGTCAAATGAACTACCAACACTTGAACCTATTCCAGATTCTTTTGATAATCTATCTACTAAATCAAAAAAAGAAAAACTACTAAATTAGTAAGAAAACAAGAGTAATCATTTAAATACAAGTGAATGTAAACATACCATTATTTCTGGATACATTATTAGATACATTATTATTATTAGAAGTGACCATTGTTTTTTTATTTCTAGCTAATATTTTGTCAGTTGAGACACCTTCAAGTTTAGCAGCAGCTTTAACCCTTTCTTCTAATATAGTAGAAGTTAATTTTTCAGAAATATCTTGTGACTTATTACTTGCATCAATAATAATGATTTCATCCTTTTCTATATTTGTTTTCGCGTGTGTGAGCATTCTGTTGAGATAAAAAATTTTACTAGCATGCCATAAAAATACACTATAAATGAGAAATAAAAGAGAGGATATATGTGAAAATAAAGAGTAGAAAGTTTAGTAAAAAAAAAAATAAAGAGAAGGTAAAAGGAGGAAATGGTTAAAATAAATTATATAAGTTGAGATTGAAAAAAAAAAAATTTTTTTTTTTTTTTTTTTTTACTCAAGTATAATGAGTATTGAAAAAAAAAACAGTTAAAGTAACGCATATTGAATATATGCCAAAATCAACATAACTGCGGTCTGTGCGTCTCTTTAATAAATTGATAAAAGCATGGTTGGATTTCTTAAAGTCAATCTTCACACGTAAAACTGTATGATACAAGCATGAAATAAAGTTCAAGATCGAACTAATCAGGTAATCGGTTTGAAATGCCGGGAGGTTATTATTACAAATCATGTATATAATAATTATAATAATTTTGTGTGACATTATATGTATATGTAAATCATTACCAATTGAGGTAGTTACACAGGTCAATATCAAAATTCGATTTTATGTTTTTTTTGTCCAGAATTTCAGAAGTCGGGTGAAATAAGAAATATGATATCCGATAATTTAATATAAAAATAAAATAAATCATTATTTAAATACTAGTAATAATATTTTTCAAAGGATCAATTTTATTATTTCTTGTCATAAAAAAAAAAAAGAAGAAGAAAAAAAAAAAAATTCATTTACTTATTCATTTATTCATTTTATTCATTCAAACAGCCAATTGTCACCTGATGATCTTGATGATAAGTTTGATGATTGACACTATTCTATATCTATATACTAATATATTACATATATTAAAATAGATAAAATAAATAATAACAAACAAAAGATTGGTAATAATAATAAAAAAAAAAAAATACGGATATTTTAAATAAATATATGTGCATATGTTTTATGTATGTATAAGTAATAAATTCGCGTTTCTCTTCTTATTTTTCTTTGAATATAGTCAATTAAGTATTGTTTGTATCCGAAGTTAATAAATTAAATTTACAATTATGTTGTAAAATTTACAAGTTTTTAGCTAAATATGGAATTCAAGGATTTGATCCCTTTTACTTGAATCAGTTTAATTAAAAAGTTTAAATTTAACTTTTATTGGAATTTAATTAAAATAAAAAAACCTTATTTTTTTTATATATTTTTAATTTTTAATATTTTTAATTGTCGATTGATAAATATTTTTATTTTTATTTTTTTTTTTAATATTATAAATTTATACTTTTTTAATATCATTGTTACTTTATTATTATTATTTAAGTTTTTTAAGTATTATCTGAAAAGAATCAGTTATTACGCATATGCTATTTTGGAATTAACTTTAAAATTAAGAATTTTTGATTATGATAAACCTGATAAACCTACACTAAAGACTTTTTGAAACTTGATCTTCGGGATTGTTTACGGGGAACAACCGAGACCGCAGGTCCTTCCCGAGTTTATGTTACTCAATACACAATATTCTTATAAGGGGAAATTTGGATTCTTTTTCGCGTTTTCGGTTGTAATTAATTTAATTTGTTTATTTACTTTTGATTTCGATTTATGCATAGAAATTTCAACCACATTTTATCTCTCATATATATTAAAAACTTATCTTAATTTAGATCCTAGTAAGATTAGAGTTCATATTTCTTTACTTTAAAGTCATACTGTATGTTTGTTATTCTGTAGATACTCTCGTACGATGTCATACTATCATCTATCTATCACATTGATTCTTGTCATTATTATTCAATTGAACATTATTGTTTTGATGTGAATTTTCTTGAAATTTGTTTAAGTTTTCTCCGCTTGTGTCCATGTTTCAAAATTTTATTAAAACAAAAATAATTATTATGGCTTTTACAAAAAATTTAAAACTTCTTCGATAATTATTGGTTGACATTGATTTTAAATGCAATAATGAAACACATTTTAATTTTCAATGCATACGATCATTATGATATTCCAGGTATATTTCGGAATTGTCTTTTAGTATTAGCACTGTTACTATTTGTAATTGAATTATAAATTATATTATCCTATAGGATTATTTAGAATTGACATATATGATTAAATCAGTTTATAAAGATTGGTCTATTGGATTAAATAATTTAATAAATTCAATAATTTTATTGGACTTAATAATTTATAAATTCATTTTATTGAACTTAATAATTTTTATAAATTCAATAAGATTCAACTCTATTGGACTTAATAATTTTATTGGATTTAAACTATTTATAAATTCAATTTTATTGGACTTATAAATTCAATAATATTCAATTTTTATTGGACTTATAAATTCAATAATATTCAATTTTATTGAACTTAATAATTTTTATAAATTCAATGATATTCAATTTTTATTGGACTTATAAATTCAATAATATTCAATTTTATTGGACATAATAATTTTAATAATATTCAATTTTATTGAACTTAATTATTTTTATAAATTCAATAATATTCAATTTATTAAACTTAATAATTTTTATAAATTCAATTAGATTCAACTTTATTGGACTTAATAATTTTATTGGATTTAAGTATTTATTAATTCAATTTTATTGGACTTATAAATTTATAAATTCAAATTTATTGGGTCTTAATAATTTTATAAATTCAATAAAATTCAATTCTGGTTAAGTTTTTGTGATTTTTTCAATTATTTAAATATAAAAATACTTACAATTTAAATATACAATCAATTTAATTTTAAAATAGCTATATTTCTAAATATATAACATTTTTTACTGATTGTTAAAGTTATTATTGCAGCTGTTATACTTTTTGAAGAAGATTCTGATTTTTGTTATTGTAATTATTAGAAAGCTTTTGCTTCTATTAAAAGCTTTTTATCTGAAAATTTTTATTTAATTTATCAATTAACTACTTTAAGAAATTTTTATTTTATATTAATAAGTATAATTTCTAATATATTGCAATAATTAATAATAATAAATTAAATGATTTTTACTTAGTATTTAAAAATTACTATTAGATAAGTACTTAACTGTACATTATATATATCAATTTATTAAATAGTTAAAAAAATTAAATATTACTATTTTATAAATTAAAAGAAATATAATAAAAACAAATTAATAGAATACTTATATACAGTCTGACCTCAATATAACAAACCCATGATGTAACGAACTCTCAACTTACTGAACTTTTTTTTAAAAACCAGTTTTATAGTATTTAAAATAGTCTTGATATACCAAATTTCATATAAAACTTGATGTAATATGTACTGAACTTTTATTGATTTACTGTTTATTATAAAATATAATAAAAAAAATTTGATATACCAAACTGGTCACAAAATTGTTAGAATCAGTTAGATTGATTAAATAATGAAAAAATTTTCTTTGTCTTCAGACTTTTTAATAATCACATTATTATGAACCAAAAAAGAAAAAAGGTAAATAATGAAATAACATTAAAAAAAGAAAGGTTCTAACTTTTGGAGAAAAGAAAGAGTTATGTTTGCTTCATAATGAAAATCCATTATTATCACAAGAAGAAATAGAAAAAAAATTTGGTGTAAAAAAAAATACCGTTTATAATATTTTGAAAAACAAAGAAAAATGGTTAAATATAGAATTTAATGATTTAATATAGCTAAACAAAGAGAAAAATTGCCAAAATTTTCTGAATTAGAAGAAGCTTTGGCAATTTGGATTACAAATACTTTATCTGCTAATAGAATTATAACAGGAGAAATTATCATAGCTAAAGCTTTTGATTTGCAAGATTAATGAATATTGAAGGCTTTACTGGGTCAGCTGGACGGTTAAACAATTTTAAAAAAAGATATAATATCAAGTAATATAATAAACATGAGGAAGCACAGAGTGAACCAAGTGAAAAAGAATTAATCAAAGAAAGAGAAAAATTACAGAATTAATTAGTAATTTTGATCTTGAAAATGTATTTAATTGTGATGAAATAGGTAATTATTGAGAAATCTTGGAATTTTAAATAATTTAGATTATGGTTATTATACTGATCAATATTATTTTAAATTTATTAAATAATATATTTCTTTTAGGATTGTATTGGAAATTGGAACCTTTTAAACATTATCTACAGGTCCTCTTTCTGAAACGAAAAAATTAACGCTCTTATTAATATTTAATGCAACTGGTTCTATTAAACTTCCTGCACTTTTTATTCATAAGTATCAAACACCAAGAAATTTAATTGGAATTAATAAATCAAAGCTTTCTGTTGATTATTTTTGGAATAAAAGCGCTTGGATGTAAACATCTATTTGGAATAAATACTTAAAACTTTTGAACTAAAAGATGAAAAAACGAAATAGAAAGATTCTTCTTTTGGTAGATAATGCTCCAGTTCATTCTGTTAGTAATTCAAAGTTATTAACAAATATTACAATACATTATTTGCCACCCAATACTACAGCATATTTGCAATCTGCTGATGCTGGCATTATTAATTCATTTAAGATTTGTATATTGTTTTAACTATTAATATCATTGGTTGCTTGAAAATTCCAATCAAACAGGTTTGAATTACTAACTGTTCACTAAGTTTGCTGGCTTACAGTTCGTAATAATTAGTCAACAACCATTTATGGAAACATATATATGTGTCACATAATCAAAATGTCAAACTATTCTTCACTATCTCAAGTACTTCTGCCATTCTAGGTACAAACTAAATTCAAAATTCTAGTCCAATATTAAATCCAAAAAGGTCTTTATTTTATATTACTGAAAAATTAATTTTTTGACCATGTTTTAACTCTCGATTTCTGCATTTGCAGATATATGGCCAACATTACGTTATATTGTTACCTTCTAGGTACTCCTATTAATAGTGCCATTCTGGTTGACATTGGCGAAATAACTCGTGTTGAAGGAGTTGATGTCCCTATTGAAAAGTTCTCCTTTGAACATCTTAAGAAACAAATATGGCCTAACAACAATGAAGCTAATAACCTGAGGCTATGGAAGTTCGAAACCCCTTTCAAAAAAGATAATAAGAAGTTAAAAGTACTTAATAAGCATTTTTTTAATGATACTGATCTTGAACAAGAACTTGGTAAAGATTTGAGTCCAGATGAATTGATTAGAACGATTTTTCCAGTTAATTATGTATTTTCACATAATCACATTCACATTATCGTAAAACCGCCAAAGCCCGCCACTACTAGTAAGTGTCTCCCAATAGTTTACCTCTTGAACAAAAAATTTGCATTATCTCACATATTTTTATTCAATTAGAAAAAAGAAGATATAATGACTCATACTTGGATGAAAAAAGTAGATCTAAAAAGAAAGAAAAAAGCTTAGTTTTTTCGCCAACATTACTATCTCCTTATGTAAAAATTAATCTCTACAAGTTCTATGACCGTGATGAAGCTTTGAATTTAATTTTAGATGTCGCTTGTCTCAATTATGAAAAACGTACAAGTAACGATCACAAAGATCATCATTTTGTCCAAGTCCCTGGAGGAATAGGAATAGGAAAGACACGAATAGGATGGGAGTCACAATATCTGTTATCCAGTCTGAAAGCAAAGAATAACTACACTGATGAATTCAAGAAAGCTTTGAAAGATCCCTGCTACATCTTTATTGATTTGAACAATAGATGCAAATATCTTATGGGTTTCGATAATAAGAAAGACTCAAGTGTACGAATAGGAGCACGTGTAGCAGTAGCTTTAGGTTTGGTGTCTGGGTGTCTATCTGATTTGTTAGATATGAATACTAAGTGCTTAAACCTTTCCAATGTGATCTCACATATTCTTAAACTTCGCTTAGAAACAAACCAGCAGTCAGTTTATGCCATCATCATCCATCTTGATGAATTTCAACTGTACATTGATGATGTTCGAATTCACCAAAAAACATCATGGGAATTAGCTTGCAAATTCTTTAAAACAATGCTAAAAGAGATTGGTAGTGTCATGTGTGAAAATTCCAATGCCAATTATTTTATCGTCCCAATCTGTACAGGAACATCTGCTATTGATATTAATTTTTTACCTACAGAATATCCTCAAAGATCATTGAACCTCAAACCTTTGAATTATGAATCAGCAAGATCTATGTTTCTTGACAAGTATGAATATTTGAGGCAAGCAACTGATAAGGGAAGAGAACTAGTGACTCAAAGTCTCAATAAATATTATTCATCTAATAATCTTAATGATGAAAGTATCGAGAGTCTTTCAACAAAATTTTGTAACTTTGTTCTGAAACAGAATCACTTTTGTATTGCTATATATGACACTGGTTTCATTCCAAAGTTCATTGATGATCTTTTAAGCCCTTCTGTTCTCACATCAGATTTTGATTGGGGGAATCAACTTTTTAATAAAATTTCTAAGCGGACAATTGCTAAGATTGGGAATAATCCAGGTAATTGGAAGAGCTTAGATGATATACGTACTATAATCTCATTTGGGCTCACTAGGCAATCTATCAAGCGAGATTTTCTGTTGCCCAGTAGCATGACTATTGGTGAACTTGAGCGGGCTGGTTTGATTTATCTCTCCAACTTTAAAGGTGAACAGCATACCATTGTTATGCCCTTCATTCTATTGAAGATACTCAACAACATTCTCCTTACTTCTAATGTAGAAACTGTATTTCCAGATAACCTTCTCTTAATCCCAACATATGATGTCCCTTGGCAGTGGCAAGATTTTAAAAATCTATATGGATATTACCAAAAAGCTATTATTGATAGTTTAATTGAAGTTAAGAATTCAATAATTTTGTCCATTAAGCATAAAATTTATCATCTTGAAGTAGAAGATAAAAATCAAACAGATAGTTACGAAAAAAGCAAAATCAATGCTGAAATAAAAAGGATAACTAATGATCTTGCCATTCAAACTAATAAGAACTGGCAACTATCTGATATATTTCCTGGTGCAAAAGGTGCTAGCACACTTCTTCAACGTAAAGTACAATTACGCAAGCTTAAAGTCTTTACTGAAAATGAGAAATTTCCTGTAAAAACAAGTGACATTGCCAAATTTACTAAATTTGTATTATGTGATGATAATGTATCTCGCGAATTTGACAGAGGCATTTTTCGCTGTTACCAAAGATGTGCTAACATTAATCACCGCTGGATTCTTGATTCTGCTGATGAAGAAAAGAAATTAGCAATTTTTTCGCAAATTAAATACTCAGAACGTGATGCAACTACTACTATTTCCACACCAGTGATTAAACGATGGTATGATACAACAATGGCATCAGTAGAAAATTATAAAACTGAGTATGATGTGATTCTTGTCTTGTTTACAAACTGGACCTGTATAGGAACTATTGATATGGAACAAATGCCCAAACTACTTCTCATTTATCCAGATAATATGGAGTTGTATCTTTCTCCAGCATTTACTTATCGTAGTTTAGTAGATAGGCCAAGTGAAAATAATTATTGATAAACACAAAGGATTTTTTTATTTGTATTGCATTAATTAATCAGAAATATTAAGAGAATTAGATTAATTTTTCACATTGTAGAATATTCAATAATTCTTTAATATTTATGCTTATAAAAATTTTCATTTAATAAAGTGATAATACCGCATAAAATTTGTAAATACAAATTTATTTTTTGTACATACATATTACAAAGTCAGTATACATATCATATTACTCCTTTCAGGAAATAAACAGATATTCACATAATATGACCATAAAGAATCTTTATAATTAAAAATCATATGTGCATAAATAATTATTCATATCGATCACTTTTGCTAAGAAAAATTTTTTATTACTACATGTGAAAAATAATATAAATGTTTGAAATGTAGTCCAGGATACATATTATTTTTTGATAATTTTTTTGATTCTAGCCCTCTTGCTAGCTGGGAAACTATTAATACTAATCCTATCCTTTAACAACCCAACAATAATACTTATTACCCTTTTTATATTACTTCAAAGTAATTCAAGGTTTTCTTTAATGGCAGACTTCGTAAGATTGATCCAATATTCGCTTTCACTCATAGAGTATATACCATCCAGAGTATATATGATAAAGTACCACTCTATACCTTTAGTCACAATACCATAGATATAGTCAAAATAATCATTTCCAAACATTTGATCTGCAATCCACTTCTTATTTGTCTGAAATGCACTTTCAAGCTGGGTCAGATTCTAAGAAAAATAAAATGTGTTAATATTGAATCTTCTAAAAAATACAGATTTGTGTAGTAGACGCACCTGTGTATATCTGATCTTAATATTATGAGACTTTTCTTTGGTAATACATAAGAGGTCTTTTAGAGCTTTGATTACATAATCAACTCGGCTGATTGAATCTTCTCCTGAAATATCCTTCTGCAATACTATAAATATATCTTGAGAGGTGAGTTTTTGGCGATGGCAATTGATGCATATAATATAGCTGAGATAAATTCACAGCGCTGCCTTATTAGCATTGGTCATAGTTTCCACATTTGAAAGTTTTAAGATAATATTCTCCATATAGTATTTGAACACTTTATCATCATCACTAATCTTCTCGAAGACTATAGAGAACAATAAAGTTAATATGGCTATCTAATTAGTTTGAAAATTAATTAATTATCTACTGAAAGTAAACTGCTTGATATTTGTTATATCTTCCCCATTGACCTTATTTTTACGTAACATTTCTTTCAAATCATCAAGAGTCTTAAGCAAAGAATAATTTTGTAACTTTTGGCTGAGACCTTCAATAAATTTTGCTAATGTTGTTGCAGGATCACTTTCAAACTATAACTTCAAAAATCCTCTTTAATTGCATCAAAAAAAGCAAGGCCAGAAATTTCTTCTTTGCATAAAATTTTAAAGTGGGACTCCTCTAGCTTTAAGTTTTCTTTTTCAAATATTTAATAAGCTTCTCTGTATTAAAATCTTTAATTACGCCCAATATTGTTTTAATGGAAATTTCTTCTGTTATTAAGGTGGGTGAAGTGGATAAAAAAGCTTGTGAAGATATAGTTTTTATATGTGTGTTTGTACTTGTGAAAAAAATATGCATTTGACTGCAATTACAGGTAAAGCTGGTTTATGGATATAAAAGTGGAGAGAAATGATTTATTTTTTTTTATATTGATTCATAATGTTTTTGCAATATATATGCAATTAAGATATAATAAAGAATTATCAGACGATTATATTATATCATTATACGTGACATATGCTTTATTTAAAAAATAAAAAAACCTTGTCAGAAGGGTAGAGAGACCAAGCGGTCTAAGCTGGCTTATATTACATAAAAATTGCAAATATATTACTACATAATACAGAAAATTATTCGAATAAACAGTGAAATAGAAGTGCTCTGCTTTAGGTTCCTCAATAAAAATATTAATAAAATCCTCATACATGTCTATTTTCCTTTCAATAGTGCTTCTGGCTTGAATTATACAAATTTTGAGAGGGATTTGATTAAATAGTATCTCCAATCTGCTTTGAATCGCAGTTTTGAGATCACTATAACCATCATCCTTGCAAATTGTAATTGATTACATTACTTTAATGCATGAAATATTCATAAGTTTGCCTATAAGAATGATAAGACAATTGATAGTAATGTTGTTATTATCTATTTTGACTCCTAAATGCAAGAATCCAATAGTAAAAAAATTGCTTAACCCACTCACATTAAAGAATATATACTGTACATACCTTATTTATATTATTTTCTCTGAGAAATATTTTTGCGAAAAGTTGGCTAAACTTTCACATATTCCCACATACTTTATATCTTGCTGAAAAAAAAATAAGGAGATAAGAATAGTAATTAGTATTGTCATATGATGCTAAGAGCAGGATCCTGGAAACTTATATTAGATATGACATGCACATACACTAGGTAAAATTTATATAAAAAATTCCTGATGTTACCGGCTAAGTTATAGGTAAAGTTAATAATAAAGACATAAAAATTATACTAAAAAAGGAAATGTGATACAAAAATTCTGCAGTGTCATGTGTAGGGATGGTAAAATCCTAGGTCCTAGACCTAAAGACCTGGTCTCAGGACCTGGTCTGCAGATCTTTAAGTCCAAATTTTGGACCAGAAGCGGACCAGGTCCTAAAAAGTCCTAGCCAATAAAGTATCAATACATANTATATAAAATTACATTATTTTTAAATTATATATGTATAGTTTTCTGTAAATTTGATTTTAGTAATAATAAATTATAAAAAAATGCACTGCAATATTGCAGTGCATTTTTTATATTATTAAAATCATATTAAAAAATGAGTTGCGATATTGCGATTTACATTTTTATATTAAAATCATATAAAAAAATGAATCGCAATACTGCAACTCACTTTTTTATATAAAATCAATATAAAAAAGTGAGTCACAATACCGCAACTCACTTTTTTTATATAAAATCAATATAAAAAAGTGNATTTTTATATAAAATCAATATAAAAAAGTGAGTCGCAATACCGCAACTCACTATTTTTATATAAAACCAATATAAAAAAGTGAGTCGCAATACCGCAACTCACTATTTTTATATAAAACCAATATAAAAAAGTGAGTCGCAATACCGCAACTCACTTTTTTTTATATAAAATCAATATAAAAAAGTGAATCGCAATATCGCAAATCACTTTTTTTATATTTAGTTATCACTAGATTCATAAATCTATAAATAACTTAGTCAGGACCAGGTCCTGGGACCAGGTCCAGGACTGTCCTAACAGGACCTG
>QZLH01000921.1:27440-39773 GCA_003833135.1 Oehlia diaphana | reverse complement strand
AATGGGGGTTTCGGCATTTCGGCAAAGTTTCGGCAGGATTTTTAATATGATTTAATATAGTTTCGGCATTTTCCGTATAGGTTTCGGCAGTTATTAAGAAGGTTTCGGCAAGCAACCTTAAAGATGTCTAATATGTATTTATACATGCTTTATTCTACTTATGAATGTATTGATTTTACATTTTACAATTAATTATTACAAGCAAATAAATTGACGGCTATGTGAGTTATCTAATATTCAGTTATACATGAAAAACATTTTTACTACGATTTATTATATAAGTGGCTGCAACGTGATTAAGTTTTATATAAATGCTGTTATGACATAATTAAGAGCATTCTATAGTACGTGTCTACAATATGGTTATGATGTCGTTAAAAATACTCTAATCTATTATGCCATTCAACGATTTATTAAATTTTATTTACATAATTAGTTATAATGACGCTACGATATATTACATAAGTCATTATTGACGACATTGCGATTTATTGAATATCGTCTTAAAATCCAACTAAAATCGTGACAAAGCCGTGACTAACTCAAGACAAACATAACTCACCATCAAAAAAAGCTCGGGCACGTGATTCATGTGATTTGACTGCGGATAAGTGTGGCTATAGAGATTGCACTAAGCAGTTATTGCTAAATTAACTTCCTAAGGTCAACACTAACTCCAAAGGTAAAAGTTTCAGCCTAAAAAACCTTCCTTACCTAACCCTAAGATACTCCAATGTCTACGTTATCTTCAAGGATAAGTATTTGCGCCTAAACCAACTTTCCTTATCCTAACCCTAAGATACTCCAACGTCAATATTATCTTCAAAGATAAGTATTTTAGCCTAAAGTAACTTTCCTTACCCTAAGATACTCTACTCCAAAATAACTGCTTGAGAATATAATGAAATTTTATAGATGTTAATTCATAAGAGTAAAACAAATTCTTTTAAATTAATAAATTAGTGTAATTATTTTATTAAAATAGAATGTATATTAATTTGATAATAAAATTTATTCAATTTCAATTTATTAAATACATTAATTTAAAATAAATTATTGTAAATAATGAGTGCTATTAGTATGCCTTCCATGTTAATGGCATGGTTACTTATTTTGCCTTACTACTTTATGATACAGACTAGTTTTGCTCTTCTAGAAGAGAAGGTAGCATTAATTAGGCTGTCAAATAACAGTTGAAAATTAGTTTGTTGCACTGGTATTATTGCTTACTTTGTGATTTCCAAGATATTAGGTTTATTTCTACAGGTTTCATATTTTCTGCAAGTAGCTATTGTAAATAAAATAGGCCAACCTTTTTTTTAAAAAAATTTTTGTATTCTTGGTATTTGATAATGTAGACGCGAAAAGAAAGGAAAGCTTACTAAATAATAGCTTAAATAATATGCGATAAATATTTAAATAGATCAGTTGCCACAAACTGCGCCGTATGTAACAAAATCACATGCTCAAAAATCACATGCGCGAGCTTTTTTTGATGGTGTTACTGTGATAATCTCGAAAGTTCAAATCCTGACACTCATTATCTTTTTTTTTTTTTGATTTTTACATTATTTTTTTTAGGACGTAATGATTTTGTAATTCTTTGTAACGATTATTATTTCTATTAATATCAAATATAATAATGATTTTTTAAAATGTTTCGCAAAAATTAAAAAATTAACGTTTTTATTTTAAAAATTATATTTTATTAATATTTAATAATTTTAATAATCATACTTCGCAAATTTAATTTATTAATGTAATTAGTTAAAAAAAAAAAAATCTTATATTAAATAAAAATGTAATGTTTTTTTGTTGATTAGAAAATTTTATTCATGAGGATATTAAGTGACGGGATAATAATGAGTGTCTGGATTTTGAAATTTCGAGATTATGAATTTTCATTATCATAATGGGATTCTGATAGTCGAGATTTCCATTTTTCTTTGTTCGAGAAAGGATAAATTAGATCGTGATTCTATGTCAAATGTAAAAAAAGGGGCGAAAATAAATTAAGTAAATAAGATAATTTTCACAATTTCGCCAAGACATCTCCGTAATTTAAATAAAATCCCCCTACCAACATATGTTTATGCATTGTTTTTAAATTGAAAATTTCGCACGCATTACTGCCATTTTTAATTATTGATTCAGTTTTAAAAAACATTCGACATTTTACAAATAATTATGTGGTTTATGATCAAAAAGTTAATGTCATAATTATATATGGCCAATGTCGTAATCAAAATCATATCAAACAGTTTCGTATTAGTAAATAATATATTAATAATTGGCCTAGTCTTTTATAGAATATTTATTTTAAAGCATCATAATGATAGATTAACTCAAAATTAAAATGTAGGACTAATTCGAAATAATTAATTACTAATTCGATACCATAAGTATAGGAACATCATAATTAGAGTATTAAAAATTAATTTTGGTATACATAGTAATTTTAATATTGAATTTAGAATTTAAAGTGCTAAAATTACATGTGTTGATCTGCGTTGCAAAAAGTAGCCTAAAATTGATCAAATAAAATCTTTTTTTTTTCAAAATGGCGGAAAAACTGGAAATATAATTTTTAATGGAACTCAGGAGGCTGGTTCCTGAAACCAAGCTATTGATAATCACGTTTTAACGAAACATTAATTATATTTATTCATGATATGAATATTTTTTTGTAGTTTCACGAATTGATAAATTAAATATCAAAAGCTTTACAATTTATTTGCCTTCATGCATTATCTTTTGCGCTGAATTATGTAGATTTTTTTTTTTATTATTTTTAATCTTAATTGAAAACTAACCATTTATTAATTAGTTTAAACAAAAAAAATTGGTAATAGAAGAGTATCAAAACTTATCAAATTTTTTGCAAAAAGAATTAAGTATTGAAAATTTTTTTGAATTCCGAAAAACTGAATTCTAAAAAGAGCGTTTATTATTGTTAATAAAATATCAATCTGGATAATATATGGATAAAAATAGGATTAATCTATATATTTTATCTTGGATTAATCTTCGAATTAATCCGAATTTTATCTCAGAAAATTCAGGGATTAATTTTCAGACTTTTGACCAGGATGGTGCTTCATATTCAAAATTATATAGATTTGTTATTAGTAATTTATTATGAAAATAAATTAAAATAATTCATTAACCATCATTAAGAATATATTAATGATAAATACAAATATTGTAATAGAAATTAAAAATAAAATTAATAAAACTATAAATACAAACAATGTTAATTAATAAATTAAATAGTAATTTTTCATTAGTTGAAATAATCACGTAAATATTCAATTAATTTTGCTATTTGTTTTAATTGGATATTTTATATAAAAAAAAGGTCTTCTCAAAGAACTAAACACCAAAATAGTTTTAAATAGAGTTCAGACAATATGACAAGTCTTTTTGCACAAAATTCCAATTAAAAACATTACCACTTAATCTAAAACAGGTATCTGAGGTAAATGGTCCTCTATTTTTTGTTTTTCTCAGGCTGCCCATAACCTTTGCGTGAAGGTAGTATGGATTAGCTGTTATATCCCGAGAATGAAATATTAAATTTGGATCTCCATTTTCGCAATTCAACCATCCGGTATCCATTACGGTATTGCCAAAATTATCTGTAGCCCAAATTTTACATTGCGATAAAAACACAAATACACCAAAAGTAGCATTAAATGCTTCGATTTGTTCAAGTGCTATAATGCAAATTATGGCAACAATGGTTAAAGGAATGGAAAGTTTCATGTTGAGAAAAGTGAATAGTTGATTATTTTATGAAATTTGCCTAGGAATTATTTCAGATTATATATACTTTTTTTTTTGATAGGTAAATATATTATACATTAGATCATCAAAAAAGCCTCCCTTTTCATATGATATTTACCATCTATAACAAAGATAGAAGTCTAATATTTACTCCTAAAATCAATCCTTAATATGTAAAATTCATTTTATTTTTGTTCATGTGTAAAAACGTCTAAAAGCACCATTTTGTTTGATTTATATCATTATTAAAAAAAAGCGAAAAAAGAAAATTTGTAAGAAAAAAGAAAAAAAAAATCGGAAAAAAATCTGAAAAAAAATCTGAAAAAGGAAAGAATTTGAAAGTGGAGATTCTAAATTTTTTTAATTACAGTATATGCTAGATTGATCGGTCTAAAAAAAAAAGTAGACCGGAAAAAAAAATTAATAAAAAAAGGGGAAAGAAAATTAAAAAAAAAATGTTCGGTCTTAAAGATTGATTGACAGACCGAAAAAAAAATCGATTCGCATTACATTTACAGAATAATAATCTAAAAGTCAAAGAAATATTTGTTTATATAAATATATATAAGTTTTTTTCGTTATTTTTTTTTTCTTTATCCAGATGTTAAAAAGAAACTGAAATGTTGTATGAAATTAATAAAAGTAATTTTCATAATCGGAGTAACGAACTTAAAATAATTCTTTCTCTTCCCTTAATGTATAAATAACTTTATGTCCACTCTTCGATATGAATTAATTTATGCAACAGTTAATAGAGCAACAATGTTAATTGACACTAATATTTACAATGAGATACACAAACATTTTGATTTTTGAATTTAAAAAACAAAACAGTCCTTGCTGACAAAATTCTTACAAATGATGAACAAACTGAAGCAATAAGAAAAATAACTAAAGGTTATGATCGAAATAAAGTTATTTTTAATTTAGAAACAAAAAGAATATATGAAAATTGTAACCAAGAATGTTTAGTCACATTATATTGTGAATATTGTGTCCGAAATTATTTAAAAGATAATTTTCAAATTGGGCATCTGGGAATGATGATATAGTCAATTTAATACAGAAATGTCAAATAGAATCACTTAGTACAACAATGATAGTTGAATTCCATATAAACGATTTGAAAAATATTAATTATTTGACAAAAGGTGGATTCTCTGAAATCTATAGCAGACTGGATTAATGGAAGATATAGTGAATGGGATTCTAAAGCGTAAGAACAACAGTTAAAAAGATTTAGAATTTTAAAAGTAGTACTTAAAACGTTAGAAATGTTGTAAATGCAAATCAAAGTTGGGTTATATAATTTTCATGTCAAGCCTATCACTTACGAAACAAAATCAGATCCGGTTAATTATCAAATTCATCTTAGAGCATTTCTCATTCTTGTAACTTCAAAATAGTTTTAGAGGATACAATTATTGCACACTGGGTTCATAATTAAGTTGGCGTAGCCGCAGTATCTTTCGCTTCTTTATGTATCAGTCAGCGCTGTAGTATGCGGAAATTAGCTAAGTAATTAATAAGAAGGGCGCAGTAAATTAGAATAAGTATTAACAGTAATGCAGATCGTCAGTTAAGAATTTTAGAATTTAGAATGTTGATCAATTAAATTAGATTTTACAAATTAGGATAGGACGATCATTAGACAAATAATAAGACACTCCTATCACATGAGTATAAACTGGATATATGTAATGTTTCGTATTGCATAGTTCTTTACATCAATTGCCATTTTAAATTTTATAAAAAGGACCCATTTTTGACCTGATAGAAAAGCAATCAGACTATGAACTGAGAAAAATAAAAATTGATATTTTGAATATTTTAACCCTTTAATTATTTTGACTCGATTCTTTAGCCTTTTCTTATGAGTAAAAGTGCGTAGTCAATGAATTACTAACAAAAGGTATATGTGAAAGGCCTGAACATAATAGTTCTGTTAGTCCGAATGTACATTACCTATATTAATGAACAGGAGAAGAATCCAAAGAGTGCAATGATTAAAGAAGTGGATGAAGAAGTCTGGAGAGATTTATTAATGAAGGGAAACTCTCGCACTTCGTTCTTAACAACAAATCTAAACCAAGCAACCAATCAACATATTATATCTAGATTTTACTAACTTTGACGTCTTCACGTGGCAGGTAGAGCCGACAGCGCTCACCCATGTGACTAACCACAATTATGACCGCAGTTGTCTATTTTTAATTTCCCAGAAATTTACTCGCGTAGACATATGTCTTTCCCAAAAGTCCTAATCATTACGCAATTTTTATGCCTTTCATCAGAATGCTAGAAAATCAGGTGATTAATATATGGTTTATCAATGCGATCGATTTCATGCAAAACCGTAATTGCCTTTAAACGATAATGAACATAGGATTTGAGCGTAATACAACCCATCGTTCTATGTCAATCGCTTAATAATTTCTCCATTGTATGAATAGTGTAAAATCCGTTATTCACACAAGATGTCGTAATGGTCGCAAAAGTGATCAGCGTAAAAAATTGCCATCGTTCTCTTTAGCAAGACGCGTGGTTACCATTTCCATACGAGTAGGAATAGTATAAAAAGACCTTGTCTTATACAGATAAAGACCTTTAACTGTTAAACTATTACTAACTACGAGCAATATGTACGAACGAGATATTTTTTTTTTTGATCTCACTTTTCATTTCCGTCATTGCATTACGTTCTAACAATGAACATGATTGAGTATGTTTTTCGGAGAATGTTATTACATACGCAGTTCTAACAGGTGCATTATCCTATTTTCACAAACATCAGCCTGGGGCAAAATAATGAACAACTTAAAAGAACAGTACTAAATAATGAACTTCTGATTGGGAGCCAGTCTATATGTGATTCATTGCACATGATTTATTACACGTGATTTCTGACGATGGTTGGGAAATCATTGTCAGGAAAAGGTTACGTCAGGATAATGGATGTTGGAAAATCATGCTGTAGTCCCTATAATAAAATATAGAAAGTGTCAAATTTGACATAAATCAATGTTGACATCAATAAATCGTTAATCATTCGTATGTTAAAATTAATATATATAAAATAAATAAATTATACTGACACACGATAAAAATAAAATGCTCGTAAAATGTGCATGTTTTTTATCTTCCTCTGTCATAAATTTTCAACTGAAATCAGGTAACATTCGCTGAAAGAAAATTTTATAGATGGACGATGAATAATTGAAATCTTGATCATGTTCTAACACGTGATACACATAACTATAGTAGCATGCTCAATTGGGAATTACTCAAAATTACAAGCTTCTTTTTGATCTCATTAAATAATCCACCTTCTGGAGAATTTTTACAAAATATGCTCTCCTGTACGCCTATGAGGTGAAGAAAGAAAGGGCTACCACAAAATCGTCTAATGCAGTACAGTAGGATTAAACTTCCTGCAAGATTATATATGCTTAAACTTATATTTATCATCAGTTTATGATCCGACCATTCAAAGGTTATTCGGGAGGAATTTTAAAATTATCAAATTGACTTGATCATTTCCCATCACTATAAGTATGTAATTATATATATTCATAAAAATTTACCAAGCTGAATATTTTATATATTTTATAAAAACAAAGCAAAACAAAACTGTCTAAAATTAAAAGTTAAATCATTAAATAGTATACTATTTCATAAATCTATCTCGGTAATAAAAAATTGGTTCAACTTGGAAATGACAGAATTATATTAAATATATATGTTGAACTCGATTTATTAATATTTATTTCTCCATAGTATTTTTTTAAAGAATAGGCTAAACTTATTATAAATAAGAGTTCAAAAAATAAAGTAAGTTAAAATAAATAAAATAAATGAAAATTAGGTTAAATGAAAAATTAATGTACTGTATAACTCGGTTTGGCACAAAAGACCGCGCAAATATTAATTTATTTATTGTAAACTAACGTTTCCTAACTTTTAAACTAAAAGAAAAATGATTGCATTTTTGCACATTTAATTTGCTCGGATATTTTACCTGAAATTTTTCAGTAATAAATAAATATTTTTATCTTTAATTTACATAAATGTTGTTATTTCAGATTACATATATACTGTATATATATTAGTTTGGAGAATTATTTAATAAAACTCAAAATTTCAGACGATGCTAAATAAGCTCAGTTAACAATGACACTTTTTATAAAAAATTTAAACTATGCTTTTCTATTTATTGGGTGTTACATCAATGTTGCAAGTTAAAATTACGGATAAAGAATTAACTCTAATTGGCTAGAAAATAATATATTTCATCATTTTACTGTTATATATTTATTATTTATTATTTTGATTTCTATATCGATTTCTATATTAATTTTATGAATATTTCTATCACCGGGGTAATGATCACCGGTGACTGAAATTATAACAATCGACCAGCATTAAAAAATATAGTGCCGGAAGAATTGATAACTCTGGCCAACGGTGATGATCACCCCCGGTGATTTAAAGTAAAAACCAATCTATTTTATAATTATAAATATATTATTAATTAAGATTTAGGAGAGGAGTAAAATTTTTTTACGAACAAAAAAATTATAAATTCTTGCATAACTGATAAGAAAATTTTCATCAATAAATTGGAGAGTAGAAAGAAATATTGACAAATTTTTTTTTGATTAAAAAATAAATTTATTTTCGTGATGTGACGTATACAGTAGTTTTAGAGGCACGTGCAGAAAAATAATATATAAATATCAAAAACTTTAAAGAATTAACTTCAGTTTATTTATAATATTTACAAAATTTATATTAAATTCTTAAGTCTTGATATTAAAAATCTTCCAATTTTTCTAGAAAATTTAATTTTTTTATCAATAACCAAATCTTTATATTTTGAATTTTAATATTATATAACTCAAATTCCTTCACTTCATCTTTAAATGAAAATAAATCATTATTAACAGTACTACTATACTACTTTGAAGTAATTAATAAAAGCCAAATATTTGACTATTTTTTTTTTCATAATATATTCTTTTATATAGAATAGAATAGAATCATGAATAACTTGACTTTTCTCATAATTAATTTTCTTATTTGTGATTAACAATTTTTTAATAAAAGTATTATGAGAATTTTTTAAGAATATTTCAAAATCATCTGTATATTTAATAATAAGAGCTAAATTTAAATATTCTAATTAAAAGGAAATATTTGACCTAAATTTTGTAATATTGTTGAACTAAATTCAATAACACTTGAAAATAAAGTGTTAATAACATTAATAGAAAGATAATTAAGATTTTATTTTGCATCTTCAGTTAAATTGTATAACTGATAAATAATCCAATTATTAAGTACAATCAAATCAAGAAATTTGATATTTTTACAATATTTTATAATTAATTCAAGTAATCGTTGCTAGGGATGGCAACAGTCATGGTCATTAACTGGTTATGACCGGTCATGACCGTGACTGATATCGGTCAGTCAAAGACCTCTGACTAACCGTTTGACCAACCGGTCTGACCAACCGTTTAACCGACCATTTGACCGACCGTTTAACCGATCCTGAAAACGTTTGCAAAATGTCTTTTAATATAAAATTTAATAAAAAAATGTTTCGCAAATGTTTTCAGGATCAGTTAAACGGTCGGTCAAACGGTCGGTCGGTCAGTCAAAGGTTCTTGACCGGTTATGACCAACCGATGACCGACCATGACCGACCGTTGCCATCCCTAATCGTTGCTCAGAAAACAAATCAGAATCAAATCTATATTCAAAATTTTCTAAGTAATCACCATACTTTTGTAATAATAATTGTAACGTTGGGATCACCCAAAAATCCTGACACCTATAATATCGACAGTCTATAATCAAATCCGAGAAATGCAAATCCTGATTGAATCAAAATCCTGACAGTCACAGAATCCCGATGATCTAAAATATTGACAGCCAAAATCCTGGCTGAGATTCGATTAGATGAATTTGAGATTAGTTAATTTTTTTGATGCAATTGTTTCTAATTTAGAAGATAAGGAATAGTTAGTAATCTAGTAATATACTGTACATAATCCTTTAAACTAAGATAAAAATTTTTTATTTCATTAATAATTTTAATTCTATCTTTCCATGTAAGTTGATTATGATTTTGTTGTAAATAATTTCTTAAATCCATATTCATTTTATTCATTACAAGCATATAATTTCCATTTGATGGATCTTGTGTTAAACCATAACATCGAACAACCTCTAACTATTTATTACTTATGGTTAAATGTGATTTAGCCTAAAAGATAATAATTTGTGAAAATACTTATATTAATATAAAGACTGTATTATTTTATACAATAAATTTAGAATATATAATACAAAGCCTTCAAATCAACTTTGATTTGCACTTTCAACATTTTCTAACGTTTTAAGTACTACTTTTCCTACTATGTTTTGTATTCCAGGTCTTTTAACTTTTTTAATTGTTTTTTTTTCAGAATCCCATTCTTCAAACGCTCCGCCAATCCAATCTGCTGCATAGATTTCAGAGAATCCACCTTTTGGCAAATAATTAATATTTTTCAAATTGTTATATGGAATCCATTCAACTATCATTTGTGGACTAAATGATTCCATTTGACATTTCTGTATTAAATTATCAATATCATCATTCCCAAATGTCCAATCTGAAAAATTTTCTTTTAAATAATTTCGGACAAATATTCACAATATAGTGTGGCTAAACATTCTTGGTTACAATTTTCGCAAATTCTTTTTGCTCCTGAATTATTTCTAACTTTACTTCGATCATAATTTTTAGTTGATTCTCTTATTGCTTCAGTTTTTTCATCATTTGTAAGAATTTTATCAGCAAGGACTGTTTGTTTTTGAAATTCAAATTATTTGTGTATATCATTGTAAATATTAGTATCAGCTGACATTAATACTCTATTATTTGTTGTATAAATTAATTCGTATCGAAGAGTGGACATAATGTAATTTATAAATTAAGTGAAAAGAAAGAATTATTTTAAGTTCGTTCATTCAAACGGTAATAAATCAATAAAATGCAAATAGTTGATCAACCTTCATGTTGTCCCACATAAATTTGTAACCTTTAGGCGTAGTATTTGACGCCTCATTACCAAAAAAAGAAAATATACCTATACTACCGTACTATCTAAATTTTTTTTTTTTGTGTTTAACAAATTTGGTAGTAGCCTTTGATTATATTGTCGATTAATACCATATTCAAAATAATTTGAATTTTTGTACCTTATTTAGCGTCATTGATGAAAGTCAATTTTCTTTAGTCATTTTCAATTGAATCTATTTTAAATAAACAATGTATCAGATACTAATGAGTACCTTAATACACTAATATGAAGTAGTTCTTGATAAAGCAGGCATGATGGTGGTGGCATGTAGCATCGATCTGATCAAACTAAAAAAAAAATTTTTTCCCTTTCTTTTTTCGGTCTGGCTTTTTTTTTTAAACCGAAAAAAAAAATTTTTTCCATTCTTTTACCATTTAGATTTGGATAGACCAGACCGAAAAGAGAAAAGGCTAAATATTTGTAAAAAAAAATTTTTCGAAAGAAAACAAAAAAAAAAAAAAAATTTGAAAAATTCAGTTTGGAAAAAAACCAAACTAGAAAAAGATTTCTTTTCAAAAAAAAGGAGATAAAAAATGAAAACCTCAAAAAAGATTTAGAAAAAAATACCGAAAAGAAAAATTTTAAAAAATATTCTGCGGCTGATTGTATCATTTCAAAAAGATGAGAATGGCCGAGAAAGAAAAATAATTAATAAGAAAACAACTTTTTTTGCATAAACTGCACAAGGATCATTGATACAAAATGATCCTACTGCCAATCATATTATTTCCAACTATAACAACCTTGCGTAATGCTTTGCGAAACACCTGCTTTAACGCGGAAAAAAAATAATTCCTGTTCGAGTGTTAAAGCAATAGAGACACTTACCAGTAGTGGCGGGAACTATTAGGATATGAAGATACCCGCCCTTAGGTAATTTTATTTTTTGGTTGGTCTAGTCACCTACATCTTGTTAATAATATTTCCCCAACTATAATAGTATCTTTTAACTACCCTTTTTTTTAGATAATTTTATTTTTACCAGATAGTTCTATTGTTGTTCTTTATTGGTTGTAGTATCAAACAGGGGTAACAAGTGAGGCTGGTTTTCTTACTAGATGATAGCTGTTCTGCTGTAGCGATATACTTTTTTTGAATGTATTATAGTTTTACTTAGACTGTTGCCTGCTTGATATATTTTAAATAAATAAATAAATCCCTGAAAGTAAAAGAAAATAAGTAGAGTTAAAAATGTTACTAAAAAAACAAAAATTATTTTCTACCTAAAATCTAGTTTGTAATTTCGTCTGGAACTCCCTATAACAGAAGAAGAAAAAAAGAAGATAAACTAATATTAATAAGAAAATCACCTCCAAGAATTGAACTTGGACACAGAAATTGTGGAACCAACGGTGATGGATTTTGTTGAGTTGATAAGTTATTAAGGAAAGAACTCAACAAAGGAATGAAATAA
>QZLH01000921.1:9636-25202 GCA_003833135.1 Oehlia diaphana | reverse complement strand
TGAATACATAGATACACAGTGACTAATAATAAAATAGATAAAAAAAATCAAGATTATCTATGAGTCACAATTAATTTATAAGTTATTTAACCTAAACTAGTAATATTAATTGATTTAATGATATAATTGTGACTTATAGTACATAGTTAATATGATTTACTCCCTATAAACCATATAATTGAAGATTATATGATATTGTGTAATATTCTCATATTATTAGAGCTTTTATTATTGTTAATTAAAATAAATTTATTAAAATTTTTATTCAAACTAAATTTATATTTGATATATAGTTTAGCAATGGTTTTAGTATAAAGTTTTTATCGTACATATACATTACCGAAAAATAAGTTCAGCTCTTGAGTGTACTAGTGTACTTGAAAGCTTAAATAAATTAAACACGCGTGATATACATAACAAAAAATGATATTCTGATAGTTACACAAGATCCTAGAATTCATAGAATTCATATAACTTAGATAGACTTTCAGTATACTTTTTTTATTGTCCGAAACATAAGCATAGTACACACTTCAACTCCAAATTAGAGAATATTAGAAAATTTGCAGGTGTAAGTATAACAAATTTATATACTGATTATAATATACTGCGTATCGATAAAATATGTTAGTTTGCATAATTACTCATATAAAGTCAACGATATTACAGTATCTAATCTCTAATTTCATAATTAATAAGTTAGAATTGTCAATATTTTATCTAAATAAAAAAACTTACTGTAATATATCAAATTTTTGGAAAAACGCGTAATAATACTTGTCAAACACCCACTTTATTACTTTTAAATAGGTAAAGACCAATTTTTATTGTATATAAGATATATAAGATATGAAATTACTTTGATATTTTGTTATTAGATGACGTAAAGAGACATGAGGTATAATGTAACGATATAAAGTTTCTTCAGATCTATTCAGGTGGGATATGAAAGCAAAATGTATTTTTTTTTTTAATTTTTAGAAACTGTTTGTTATTGAAATGATTAAAATACGTAGTAATAATTAAATAGAAAGTTATTTATTATAATCTTTACTATTTAAAGTAGTAGAAGTTATACAAAAATAATATCCTCTTTAAGTCAAGGAATTGAATTATAATTTATTTGGTGCCAATTTATTTTTTTTTAATTTCTTTTTAAATTTATCCTTATTTTCACGTGATAATTGTATACTACTACTGTTTCTCACAATTTTCCAGTTCTAACATGATACAAAATGTGACTAATGTGACTATAAAAAAAAAAACTCTTTCTCCTTTCCGTCTGGAATTATACTATTCCGCAGTACTCACCGTTGTGATGTACCTTCGCCTTTTATTATGTCACATGATAGAAAAGCGTGTTTCGTTCATCAACCATATTTTTTTAAACACAAAATATATAATTTTATCAAATCCTCAAACAAAGTAGACATACTTACTAAGCAATTAGCTTGTAATAACAAAAAGGAACACGCTAACCTTCTATTTAAAAGATGGAGATCTCATAATAGAAATTTTATCCACTCACATCACCTGGGTATTAGTTATCAAAGCCAATACTATGCTAATGGTAGTACCTCAAAATTTAATAAGATTAAACGGCCCATGTATAGGAAAGGATTTTGGAATTTACAATTCGTACCAAGTAGTAATTCCCGTACACGAAAGAAACAAGAAAAACAATTTATACGAGTCTGTAATAGGGTTTTTAATCATGGAAAACCTAACGCTGCAATAAGTGTTGATGACAAACTTAGTGCAGCAAGAAGATATCGCTTTCTTTTTGTTCCTTCTCAATGTATCGACAAACCTATACAACATTTATGTTACAGAAAAGATGAACCGATTCCTGATGCGTCTAAATATAATTTCTTAGTTCCTTTACCTAGAACGCTATCATCTATAGAGAATTCATTAAAAGAAACCACCAATTTAAAGGCACATGGTGAACCTTCTTACAAGGTTACATTTAGAAAAAGGGGATAGAGTTCGTGATCAAGAAGAACGATTACGTGAAAATGAAAATATATGGCGGGCAAATGTTATTAAGGATTATAACCCTTTTCCGCCAAGTGATATTTACATTCATCCAACTTATAGGAAGTATATTCCTACGACTCCATTATTCAAAAAGATTCCACCACCTAGAATCGCGTATGAATTTCACCTTCCTGGTAGTGAGTCATGGTTCAAGAGTATCAGAGATAAATGTAGACATTACGACCCTAAAGCATATAATAAAGCTATAGATGAAGAAAGAGAAAGAAATAATCTTATTAAACAACAAATCCTGGCCACGGAATTATCAACAAGCGTTAAGAGAGTATACCGAAGACAATCCGAGATGGATTATATCACTTCACAAACTACTAAATTTCATGAGCGAATGCACATACTAAATAATCGATTAAAACCTCATAAACCTAAAGCAGTAATAGATGCTGCTAGAGAAGAAATAACCAAATTATCTATAAACTTTAATGAGACCATTAGGGAATATTATGCAGAAAAAGAACTTTATGAGTCAGATACATCATATGATACTGCGCGTATAGAGAATAGACCGTACAAACGTGACACCTCGTCTATTACTAATACTTATATTTTTAAACAAACACGACCTTCAAAACATTCACGCCTATCGGAGAAAGATGTTTATAATGCACCTTCTTTAAGATAGTTTTTAACCATTCTTTTATTTAGAAATATCTTCTATATTTGTATATATAGTATAACTTTCTGCCCCAGTAGTTTATTTTACTACATCAATATTAGTTTACACCCTTTTTTTTACAACAATTTGATTAGTGTGAAATATTCCACCTCTAACAGTATTTACAGGTGGCGGCTAATTTATTAGCTGAAAGAAAAATACGGGGTTTTCTCTTTATATAGGAAATTTGCCACGGCTTCTAATTTTTCTCTTGGTTACGTTTATTAACTGATCCCCTTACTGGTAGTAGTACGGGGATAGTCTTGGACTATTATAATTAGAAGATAGGGTCCGTCAAGCCTTTTCTGATGGATGATAGATCTTAGGTGGAACGTTCTTTACATGTATCGAACTATGTTCTTTTTGTTGATCTTACTGACTTCACATAAAATAAATAAAATAAATAAATATCTAACATGATACAATCAATTTAAAATACTTGTTTCTTTAAGTTATATTTTATTTTAAATCATTCATTTTAATAATGAATATAATAATATTAATATGATAAAATGTAGAATAAATAATAGATTAGATTATACAAAATATACAGTATAATAATTTTAGAAAATAAAAAAAAACAATCAAATAGTAGAATGATAGAAACGATCTTGAACTATTATAAAAATATGATTAGATTGATTAAAGAATGTAAAATTATGAACACATCATTTCTAGTCTTTTTTGTGCATCTTTATTTCCTCTGTTAGCAGCATCTTTATACAACTTTACTGAAACCCTAAAATTTCAAACAATATCATTAAGTTCATCTTAACGACCCCATTTTGATATTGTAACAATATCACAACAATATCAAACAATTTCATTACAATATCATCACGATATCACTTATCGTTATGATATAAATGTAATATTGTAATGACATTGTTTTGAAATATCAAAACAAGGTCGTTAAGATAATCTTAACGATATCGTTAACGATATCACTACAATATAATTTCGATATCGTTGATATTATTCAATATCATTTTGATATTGTATAGTAGCTATATTGTGATGATATCATAATGATATCAAAATGATATTATTTTGATATTGAAATGATATCGTTTAAAATACGAGATTTCTGTAAAGAATTCAACTGCCTTTTCTTTATCAATTTCGTTCCAATCCCATTCTCATAACAGCATCCAAGTATATATATTCCATTTAAATATCGTTTTTCATCTGATTTTTTATAATATTCAAATGCTTTAACTTCATCTTATTCCATCTTGACGACATTTACCAAACAATAATACGCAGCTTTATATCCATTTTCTGCTGCTTTTTTGTACCAATAAACTGCTTTATTTAAATCTTGATCGATTCTTTTGCCTTTTTCCAATTAGGAATATTATTTAGTAAAGTTTGATTGATATTTTTAATATTTTGTTCAATAATTTGTTTTACTTCTGCGAAACCATAGCCAAATTCATCATGCATTTTGATTAAATGGACTAGCAATTTATCAATAATTTTTTCGACGTCATCAGAATCTGTTATATTAATTAATAAACCATTTTGTATAATAGAATAAAAAGTCTTCATCTATAATTAAATCATCATTTATCATGATGTAATCAAAATCTTCATTTGATGTTTCTCTCTTATTTCATTTTTAACAAATTTGTTAGAATTTGTTTCTTCATTAATATCTTGATTTATTGATTTAAGGTATGAAACAACTTGTTTAATGGATGGCCTTTCATCAGGATCATTTTCCCAACACGCTAAAAAAAAAATTAAATTAGAATTATACATCATTAATACATTACATAAACCATAAGAACTCTTATACTATAAATATCTGATTTGAAATCCATTATACAGGGTTGACCCCTATGTTTGATATTACTCAAGTTTCTTGGATCTATATAAGGAAGTAAACCATATACTTCAGTAGAATAATTTGATGCTTCAGATGCTTTCTTAGCTAAGCCAAAGTCTGCTACTTTAATATCGTTTTCATGTGTTAGCACGTTGAGTGCATGCTAAAGGTTAATTATTATCATCATTAATTTTCGTATTAGTGAGAAGTATAAGATAAATAAATAATATTAAATAATATGCTGTACGTACCAGATCACAATGATTATTCCTTTATACATTCTATAGCGCTTGCAAGTTGTAACGCTAAACGATATTTATCATTCCATTTGAGCTTAGTGAAATTCTCTTTTAAGTAAGGGTATAATGTTCCACCATCAGCGCACTCCAAAACTAACGAATACCATGAATTTGTAAAATATTTGTATGAAAACCAACTTCCTTCCGGATTTTTAAGCTGTTATACATTTTGATTAATAGGACTTTGTGAAAATTATTAATTATATAAAATATGTTAAAATTCTAAAATACCTCATTTAAATATCTAATCCAGGTGTTTTTACGATCAAAGGAGTATCATTGTTATTCCAATTTGCTTTAAATACTTTATCAACCAAACTAGTATCACTATTTTCGAATTCTTGTTTATTTGTAAGCTCGTCATAATCAAAATATGTAATATAACAAGTTGTCTTAGTTCCTGACAGGGTATTCTAAATTGTTCAATGAAAAATTTTTTTTTTAATACAATATATAATTTAATTAATTATTAATATTTGAAAAAAAAAAATCTTTCGTAATTGTATGTTGATCACGAAAAAGGTCTTGAACAATTGTAATTATGATTATTTAATAAAAAAATCTTAGATAATTATTTAGGAAAAAATTCTCATATTTAATTTTTAGTGTGGGAAGAAAGATCTAAAAATCTTAGATAATTATTTATTATTAATTTTAAGAAAAAATTCTCATATATAAATAAAATAATAATATGTTTACTTTTTTAATTGTTTAGCGTTAGATTATTTGAAAAAATATCTTTCGTAACTGTATATTGATCATGTGACTTCTGACGAAAAAAAAGATAAATTAATTATAATTATACCTTTTATTTTATTTAGTAAAGAAAATCTTAGATAATTATCTCCCATATAAATTAGAATAGGGAGAATTCTCCCTTCCAAATTAGAGTATGTCTTAATATTAACTTAGGATTCATTATTAATTTTAATAAAAAAATTTTAAATTTAATAAAGAAATATTTATTGTGTTTTTTTTTAAGTTTAATTTAAATTATTGAAAAAATCTTTTGTAACTAATGTTAGTATGACTCTGACGAAAAATAAAGATTCATACAATTATAATTATGACTTTTGTTTTATTAGGGTGTTACGATAACATGTAGTGTATGGATACCTATGACCCGTATGTATGTAGGGTATGCAAAATTTCACGCGCGTTCCATACAGATCTACATTGTTTATTACCAAATAAGGGGGTCGTCTAAAGCGGAGTCAAATCACGTGATTCGATGTAATATGAGTGAACTAATTTTTTTATGAATCAAGTTTAACATAAACTTGAAAATCATAAAATAAGTGTATCTTAGCCTGCTCTACGATTTTGAATACTGGTTTTCACTTTATATATTAGCAAAAGCTTTTTTGCTGATCATATCCAAAAATGGATAGACAAAAATGAAAAGTCAAATAAATCGAAAACGGCATTCATAACTCATTTTGTCAATCTAAGTAAACTTGCAGAGCAGGCCAAATACACTTAGTATATATGTTTAAAAGGTTGTATATATATTGCGAAAAATTTTATTTAGAAAATAAATTTTTTTCGAAGTCACGTAATTTGACTCCGCTTTAGAATCTTCCCCAGTATCGCCACAAAATTTTTCCACCCCACGTAAAGATGGTCATCGGTCCTAAAAGACTGCGGTCCTATGGTCCTACACCATAAAAAGACGGACTGGTCCATCTTAGTGTAGGACTGCGGTCTTTCGGTCCTGTATCACATGTAATAAGACCGTCAGTCTTTTTAAGGACCGCAGTCTTTTTATGACCGATTGGTCTTTTTTCTTTTTTTTGCAAATAAAAAAATTTTTTCCCTGAACTTTATTAGAAAATCATTTTTGGTTTAATTCTAGTTATATTTATGCAAAAATATTTTTTCATATTGCGTTTTAGTTTTTTTCCGAAGTCCTTCAAAACTATAGTTTCAAAAATTTAAAGTTTTGAGACAAAAAGCTTTAAAATGCAATATCTCGTCATCCAGTGATTATAAAAGGATGTAACTACCACCATTCAAATAATCTCAACGAGACGCATTGAATGATATTAAAATCATGATTCTAGAATTAATAGAAAAAATTATATATCAGCAAAACTATTTGGTAACAAATTCAATAATTACCGGCTATCTATCCATCTTGGAAATATGATTTAGCCACCATTTGACGCGTCTCGTTGAAATGATTCGAATGGTGGTAGTTTCATCTTTTTATGATCACTGGATGACGAGATATTCCGCTTAAACGCTTTTTTAGAATTTGTGTTTTGACAAGACAACTCTACAAGTAGGGAGAAGTGATTGTCATTAATAACTGGTTTGGAATTGGTCGGTCTTTATATTATTTTATAAAGACCTTAACCAGATTAATAGATTTATTTAATATAAAAATCATTTATTATATGAAGACCGGTATGAGGACTGGTCGGTCCTCGGGACTGGTCTTACTGCGCCACAAAAAATGCAAGACTGTGGTCCGGTCCTACAAGTCCCAGGACTGACCGGTCCAGGACCGAGTAGGACCGGTAGGACTGATGACCATCCTTATTCCCCACTGTTAACTCATTATTACCTTCATAAGAGAAAAGACTTTACTTATCCTTTCAGAGATTGAATTAGTGAGAGAAAATTGCTCATTTTCCAAAAAGCCCAAGAAAAAGCGAAGAAGTGCAAGAAGAGGAAGAAGAATACACATGATCAAGCAAGATAATTATAAAAGAAAATGTGTCTCTTAAACAATACTTCCGTTATTTTGAAAATAATGTGATTTCTTCAGTTTGCATGTACACTCCCCGGTAAAAAGTATCCGATCACTTTAACTTTGCGAAAATAAAACACATGTTTTGACAGTTAATTTCTCAACAATTTATTTATAAACATTATAAAAATTTTATATCATTTTATTCAGAAAAACTCAAATTTTTTATTAATCTAAAACAGCTTGAACCCTTCTTGGCATGCTATCAACCAAATTAATTAAAATTTCGGGCTCAATGTTATTCCATTTCTCTTCCAAAACTACCATTAATTCTCTAATATTTTTTGGATAAGGTTTATGTGCCCGAACTTTTCTTTCCAAAACATCCCATAAATGTTCAATCGGATTAAGATCCGGGTTCTGTGCAGGTCACAGAATAGTTGATACTGAATTATTCTCTTTCCATTGTGAAACTGTTCTTGCTCTATGGACTGGCGCATTGTCATCTTGAAAAAAATATTGCAAATTGTTTTCTAAATTATTATAAAAGGGTAGAAAATGATTTTCTAATATGTTAATATACACTAAACCTGTAATACTTCCGGAAACTTGAATTAAAGGATAAGTTGATTTTTTGCGAAACACCCCCATACCATAACTCCTTGATTTCCAGATTTTACAGTCGGAATCAAGCAATTAACATGGTATTTTTCATGTGGTTTACGCCAGACCCAGTGGTGTGCATCATTCTGAAATAATAAGAAGCGAGATTCATCACTCCATATGATGAAATCCCATTCAGTATCCCATTCTTTTCTTTCACAGCACCAATCTAACCTTTTTTTACGATTAGCCTCAGAAACTAATGGTTTTCTTTTCCCAGCCCTACCAAAATATCCTTCAGAATGTAAAATATGCTTTATACTAATAAATTTAATAAAAGGAATACATTTTTCTAAGGTATTCTTTAGGGCAACAAAATCATCATTTGAATAGCATGAAGGATCTGACTGTAATCCAGGATTCTGAGCAATACCCCATTTAAGAACATGTTCCCAAATTTGAACTTCGCCTATTTGGAGATTAATATTTTGAATAATTGAGATTAAAGTTTTTTCTGTAATTGAGATAAAATCAGGTGAATTAAAAATTTTTTCTGGTTCTTTAAACATTAATTCTGTACAAAACTTTTGAAGTTTCAAGAAAGAATCATTTTCAAAGCTAGTTTGATATATTAAACTAAAATTTTGTTCCATCCAGCTTGCTTTATTATTAATTAAAAATGATTGTAAATGAGGAATTAATTCCTGAAGACTTAGTTCACTTGCGGCCATCAAAATTTTAATGATATCTGAAGTATCACATTCCTCCAACGAAAGTCTTCCTCCATAAATGTACCTAAAATCAAACGTTGATAATAAAAACATTAATAAAAAAATTAAATTATTTATAGTACATAAATTAATTAATTTACCTTAAGATTATTTGAAAAATTTCAGGTAGAATATTTGGTAATTTAATATTTACCAATGTTTCATCATTTTTCTTTTTATTTGTTGATAAAATTCTTCGCAAATAAGGAGAGCGATAATTTAAGATAACCATATGAGCACGAAATACTTTTACGTAAGGGTCATTACCAACTTCAATTGTAATATCATAATATTCGTCATCATTCAAAATTTCAAGTAAATTTTGTGATAATTTTGGTAATAATTCCATTATAATCGTAAGAAAGAAATAAAAAAAATTTTTTTGTCCAAATCCTATGGCTGAACCTTATATGTAGCACAATTTCCTGAATTAGAAGTTCAAATTAGACGTTATGATTGCAGATCACTCAATACATAAAAATAACGAAGAATCTAAATTTTATTTATCCAGTCTAAAATATACATATTATTTTTTTTATAATTTGAAATACTTCATACTCATCCATAAAAAATACCATCAGATAGGACCCGAAATATATATACAGGGGTATGGACGGAGTAAAGTTTGATTACCGTACAATTTAAAAATTTTTCATCCATAGTTGTTGTTATCATGATTTCGTATTTTTTTATCAAAATTTTTATATCAATGTAAAAAATTAGTTTACGAATTTTTGGCCTAAATTTGGCTAAACTTATATACTGTATATAATATAATTACTGTACTGCGGTACGTACTTATTGTTATTTAGTTAGCCGCATTGTAATATTTAGTATTAACTGTAAGAAATTTCTAAGAGTTAAAAAGTGAAATATTAGAAAAATATTATTGAAAAAACAGTAAAATAGGTTAAATTCTATTATTACACATTAGTATTAGTTTTATAATAATATAGAAGCCATGATAAAATAATTAATAATGAAATTTTATTGCGTATTTTTGATGTCAGATGTCAATTATGCGTACTACACATATAACGTACAGCTCATAGTAAAAAAAAATTTTGCCACCTGACCCTTATATATATTGTTTCTGGGTCCTCATCAGATCAATTTCCCTGATCAGTTTTTCATAAGATCTTGAAACAAAATGATGGACCATAACTATTCTAATAATTTATAGCATTCTTTTCGTATTTTACTCGACTTACAGTATAATATTTTCTTTATTCATAAAAGACATATGAAACTATTACAGTAATTATTAGATTTCCAAGAATTTCATTACTGTCTTTAACTTTAACAACTGATAAAGTATAAGATTGATTGTTATAAATTTCATGGCATTTTTCAGGAATAAATCCGCGAAGAATTAAGTTGAATTCATATAATTTTTTATCCTGTTTTAATTTCTACCCTGTCATTTCATTTAACATGTTGAATTGAAATAATTTTTGAATCTATGTGATTGTATGTTATTCCAATCTTGCAGGGGATGATCACGGCTCACTAACCGATGACCCGAACCTGAGCCGGTTCATAGGCGGATCGGTTCAGTTCAGATCGCGAGTGAACCGGGTGAACCATCGACTCAGTTGATTTTTTTATAGCACTTTAGATTTATCTCATTAATGATAGTCAAAATTAATGTTGCCTAAAACTCTGGCTGAAACTTCCGAAACTGGCTGAGACTAGCCGAAACTTCCAATACTGGCCGAAAATACAAAAACAAGGCCAAAACTTCCGTGATTTGGCTGAAACTACCGATTATTGAATAAAAATTTTGAACTATGTAACGCCGGCTGGAATTAGCATAATGCGGGCCAACTGGTTTCAGCAGTTCCGGAAAATTTAAAATACTGCGCCGCTTACGTTTGGATGATTTTCTTGCCATCCAGTAATTCTATAAGGATTATTTGGCTCTCATTAGCGAAGTGCTATAAAAAAATCACCTGAGTCGATGGTTCACCTGGTTCACTCGCAAACAGAACTGAACCGAACCGCTATGAAACGGTCCGGTTCGAACCATGATCATCCCTAATCTTGCTACTTTGACTATAATCGTTATCTAGAAAACATCCAATTAAATATTCAAATAATTCCTCGGCAGGTATAACCTTTATATAAGGAATTATTTGGTTTAGGATAAATTTAGAGAATGCGTTGTAAAGTATTTATTAAGGGCTTAAGGCATTAAAATCGTCGTTCGAATAGCATAAAGGGATCCGATGATAGCTTGTCAGGATTCTACGTAAGGCGATATAAAGTTAAAAAATTGATTCTCATATCAAAATTATTATTTTAATTTAGCCCGGCCGCACGGCTTTTTATTTTTTTATTAGAATAAAATTTTATTTTCATCCGATCATGTAATACGGAAATTCAATAAAAAGTCATAGACAGATTTTATATATCAAGTTAATTACAAGTATTGTTTCTCATGTTTAATTGTGGTTTTTTAAAATTTTTTTTTTTTATTTATTTATTTTATGAAATTTTTTTTTTAAATGTTAGGCATAGCAGATAGTGTTACGATATTTAATTTATCATGTGATATGGTTTAATGCGATTTGATTGGTTAACAAAAAAAAAAAATAAAATTTGAGATTCCCGCTATGGTGACCCAGCCGGGATATGAGAACCTATTTTTTAACTTTATGTCGCCTAATGGTAAAAATTAAAAGGATTTATTTATTTTATTAAAAAAAATTTACACTCCGTAAACGGCTGAATTGTCGGGATAAAACTAATATTCCATAACTCAACATTGTTAACCTTTTAATGCTGAAATAACCGGTTGGATCAATAATAATTTTTTTATATAAATTTTTTTTTAGTTAATTTATAAAAAAAAAAGAGATTTAATAAATGGAATATTTTTTACTAATAAATATTGTAAAAATGATTTACTCATAGAATCATTTTTTATTAATATTACCTCTTTTTAGAAAAATAAAAAAAGTAGAACGATTTTGTGATCTCTTTAGTACCAGTAAATGAAAATTGCTATAAAGAAAGCATAGAATCTCAAACATAAAATTTTCTTATAATTTGAAATATTTCATATTCTTCTACAGAAAATGTATTCTCTGTTTTTCTGATATTCTTTTCATAAGTTTTCTTACTACAATAATTATTACCATTTTTAAAATCATTTACAGCACCTCCACACAAAAGATCTTCAAAACCAAATGATGGACCAAGACATTCCGAATAATTTATAGCATATTTTCCATCTTTTACTCGACTTATAATAAACTCATTAATATTTTTCATAAAAGAAAATATAAAACTATCATCGGTAGTACCGTAACCATATACAGATTTCCATACAATCGGATTATACCCCCCGAGAATTTCATTACTATCTTTCACTTTAATAATTGACACAGTACGAGATTGATTATCACAAATTTCATGAAACTTTTTAGGTGTATATCCATCACGCGATCCACGAAAAATTAATTTGAATTCGTAAAAATTTTTCATCTCATCCTCAATATCTAACTTATCGATCCATTTTGAAATTAATTCAGCATGTTGAATTGTAATAATTTTTGAATCTATAATTATCTGTGATTCTAAACTGATACTTTGGTTATGATCATTATTGATTTCATGATTAATTTCATTAACTATTTGTAATTCCAAGTTGCTATTTGGGTTATAGTCATTACTATTCATTTTATAACTAATTTCTTTAATCTCTTGTGGCTCAAACTTATAACTTGGGTTATAATCATTATTCAAAAACCATTTATTTAAGTTTTCATATAACCTTTCAGGCATAATCATTTTATAGGGATATACTTTGCTCAAAAATTCCTTAGAAGTGAATTTAATAAATTTGATAAAAGGAATACATTGTTGCAAAGTATTCTTTAAGGAGACAAAATCATCGTTTGAATAACTTAAAGGATCAGAAGAAAGTCCAGGATTCTGAGCAATACCCCATTTAAACACATGTTCCCAAATTTGAACTTCACCTATTTGTAGGTTATCATTTTGAATAATTGAGATTAAAGATTTTTCTGAAATTGAAGTGAAATCAGGTGAATTGAATATTTTTTCTGGTTCTTTAGACATTAATTCTGTACAAAACTTTTGAAAGTTCCAAGAAGGCATCATTTTCAAAGCTAATCTGATATATCAAACTAAAATTTTGTTCCATCCAGCTTGCTTTATTATTAATCAAAAAGGATTGCAAACGAGGAATTAATTCGTGAAGACTTAGTTCACTTGCAGTGTCTAAAACCTTAATGATATCCGAAGTATCACATTCATCTAACGAAAGTTTTCCTCCATAAATATCATATCTAAAATAAAAATAAAACGTTTATAAAAAATTAATAATAAATTCATAAGGAATTATTTACTTATACATAATACATAAATTAATTAATTTACCTTAAAATCATTTAAAAAATTTCTGGTAAAATATTTGATAATTTAATATTTACCAATGATCCATCATTTTTCTTTTCATTTGTTGATAAAATTCTTCGCAAATAAGGAGAACGGTAATTTAAGATAACCATATGAGCACGAAATACTTTTACGTAAGGGTCACTACCAACTTCAATTGTAATGTCATAGTATTCATCATCATCCAAAATTTCAAGTAAATTTTGCGATAATTTTGGTAATAATTCCATTATAATCGTTAGAAAGAAAAAAAAAAAAAATTTTTTTTAAGGCTGAGCCTTATATAGTAGCACAATTTCCTGATTAGAAGTTATAATTAGTTAGTACGGTATATTGTATTGACACCGTCATTTTCAAGAAAATTTAAATTTATTCATTCAGCGTAAAATATACAATATCAATTTTTTTATATAATCTGAATATTTCATATTTTTCTATAGAAAAAGTACCATCTGTTTCTCTGATCAATTTTTCATAAGATCTTTTTCTACAATAATAATAATTATTATTATTATAAAAATCATAATCGTTACTAGGACTTCCATACCAAATGATAGACCATAACGATCTTTTACTCGACTTATAATATGATCATTAATATTTTCTTTATTCGTAAAAGAAAATATGAAACTAACTTTAGTAATACCGTAACCACTAGACTTCCACAGTTCTACTCAATTGGATTATATCCTCCAAGAAATTCATCACTATTTATCTATCCATTTTGAGATTATTTCAGTATGTTGAATTGTAATAATTTTTGTATCAATGTTTTCATGATCAATCTCTTTGATTATCTCTAGTTGTGACTTGCTATTATGATTACAATCGTGATCCAAAAAATATTTTAATGAATTTTCATACATCTCTTTAGGTATTACCTTTTTATATGGATATACTTTGTTGAGAAATTCTTTTGAAGTTAATTTGAAGAATTTAATAAAAGGGATACATTGTTTTAAAGTATTCCTTAGAATATTAAAATCACCCTTTGTAAAGTTCGAAGGATCTGATGAAAGTTCGGGATTTTGAGCAATACCCCATTTAAGAACATATTCCCAAATTTGAACTATACTCATTTGAACATTATCATTTTGAATTATTGAGATTAAAGATTTTTCTGAAATTGAAGTAAAATCAGGTGAATTAAAAATTTTCTCGGGTTCTTTAGAAATTAATTTTATACAAAACTTTCGAAGTTCTAAGAAAGATTCATTTTTAAAGCTCGTTTGATATATTAAACTAAAATTTTGTATAATCCAATCTACTTTGTTTTCAATCAAAAAGAATTGTACATGGGGAATTGATTCATGAAGACTTAATTCACTTGCAGCTATCAATATTTTAATGATGTCTAAAGTATCACACTCTTTTAACGAAAGTTTTCCACAATAAATATACCTTAAGAATAAAAAATTGATTAAATAAAATATTTAAAGAATTAATTTTTAAATTAATTAATTTACCTTAATATCATTTGAAAAATTTCAGGTAAAATATTTGGTAATTTAATGTGAGATAAAGTTCCATCATTTTTCTTTTCATTTGTTGATAAAACTCTTCGTAAATAAGGAGACCGATAATTTAAGATAACCATATGAGCATGGAATACTTTTACGTAAGGATCATTACCAACTTCAATTGATATATCATAATAATTTTCATCATCTGAGATTTCGAGTAAATTTTGTAACAATTTTGGTAAAAACTTATTTGCAGCCATTTATAACATTACGTAAAGAATTACGTGAAGAATTAAGTTAAAAAGAAAAAAATATAACCAAACCTGTAACGACCAACTTTATATATTAACACAGTTATAATTTCCTGAATTGGAAATTAACTGTCAGTTCGATCATCATTTTAATTTAATATATGCACCAGTTAAAATTTGAGGAAATAAACAAAAACTTCACTAATAGATAATCGCTTCCATATTATTTATATTTTTATTTAGAAATTTGTTTTATTATCAATTATAAATTTAAAAAGACTACGAAAAGAATAAATAAATAAAATAAAGTAAATCTCGTTAATAGTCATTAAGAGAAGATGGCTTCTTACTTTTCTTTTCTTCCCCTCGTTTGTCTTTAATTTTCTTTTCGTTACTTCTCAAAGTTGGTAAAAAAAAATTTACCCAAATCGCGATTAAATCAAAAACAAATATAGATTTTTCTATCGGATCGCTGGGCAGAAAAAAAAAAAAAAAAAAAAAAAAAAAAAATTTTTG
>QZLH01000920.1:4328-23989 GCA_003833135.1 Oehlia diaphana | reverse complement strand
TTTTTTGCATTATTTAGTATAAAATTATTATTCTTATATAAATAATAATTTATATTTGCTTTAATAAATTATTTTTGTGTAAAAAAATTAAATTCCAAGAATTGGCCCATATGTTTTTCATTTTATTTGTCACTTTTTGTAAGTAGATAGTTTTACAATTTCATTCTATATTGCTTTTTCATTCCATATTGTTCTTTTTATTGCTATTTAATCTCCTATTATTATTTTTCCATTACCATATCATACTATTGTTTCTTATTACTCTTTTTGTTTTTTATTGTACTTTTTTATTTCTTATCATTTATTTTGTCTATTATTATTAATTTGACTGAAGTGTTCTCAAAAATTAAAGATATACACAATTTTTTAAATTATATAAAGTTAAATAAGTTAGTTACATTAATACTATTGGTTAATTATAATCATGTGATACCAGTGCTGACCACTGGTGATGATAAATAGCAAACTTCTAATTAATATTAATCTTGGTGAAATATATTAAATTATTAGTGTTTATCATGTTAGTAATTATCAATACTGTAATTTATCAAAATTATCGTGTTGAATTTTTTTGAATAATTATCAATATTGTGAATTAATATGTTTATTTTTTTCGATAATTACTAAAATCGTTAATTAATTTGTAAAATTTTTTTGATAATTATTTAAACTATAAATTATCAATAGTTAACTTATGGAATTTTTTCGTTATATATCTATGTTATAAATTATCATCAATTAACAGGTGAATCTTTTTTGTTAAACATCAATATCGTTAATTATTAGCAATTAACCTAGTGATAATTATTGGTAATTATCAAATTTGTTAACCATTGTTTTTTTTCTTATGATAAAATGTAATAAATACCAATAAGGTGATGAACATCGATACTTATCTCCTGAAAAATTTTTCTGATGATACGAACTCTCTTACATTTGGGCCAATTATGGTATGTTCCATTCTTTACTTTTTGCTAACGGGTGAATTTTAAAAAGATAATTATGTGCTTTTCTTATTACGTTATACGTATGGTTGTTTAATATCTTATTAGGAACTGTGACATCAGAGTTACTTGTTAAGATGCATGATATAATATTTAATGTTAGTTGCATCTTTTTAAGCTTTATTTTTAGCATATCTGCCTGTGAGTTTATTGCTACTAAGAATTCTGTTATTTGCATGGCAATTTGGTTTCTTCAAAAGTTTTTTAAATTGCCTTGTGCTGAGTGTAAGAGAATGTTGTCATGATAATTAACCGGAAGTTATGTTTTGTGTTTGATTATCTTCATAATTGGTTTAAAGATTTCTTCGTATTTCTTATCTTTCCAAATAGTAGTCTTCAGCCAATACTCAAATCTTGGGAATAGAACAGTGTTGATGATATATATTATTTGCATATGAGTTATATGTTTGCGTCTGATGACCCCTAACACTGTTGAAATTTCCTTTTTTATTATTCCTTCTGTATACTTATCTCCTTTGTTCGCTTGAACCAAACTCCAGTATTTGTATTGAAGTTGAACCTTTGTTAGCTATTACTTTATCTCTGTTTTTCCCTATTTCAAGGAATCTTTCATTTTTGTTATTATTTTCCAGGTTTACAACTATATTCTCAGATTTTTCTTCATTTATCTTTATATTATTAATATACTTCTCTGCTAATTAATTATGTCATATTTTGGCGAACAGACTAATTCACTATTTATTATAAAATTATTATGAATTAATTACATCTGTCAAAATACATTACGTCTGTCAAAATAAATTTAATTAGTATTTTATCATTTTGACGAAAAGTATAATTGTTAATATCAAAAAATTCATCAGCAATTAATGATATTTTCCTTGCTTTATTTTTACTTTTAGCAATCCATTGTGTGTCATTTGTGTATGCTAATGCAGCAATTCGTATTCTTATATTACGTATCTCATTACACATTATGTTATTCGGCCATTTCAACTCTATAGTGTACCCTAATGATTTGTCCTCCTGTATTCTATGAAGCCGAGGGTCATAGAAAATTCTCCAGACTAATGGAGATATCACCTCCCCTTGATTGATACCATCACGCGCAGTGAAAGTATCTGTTAAGCCGTAAGCTATAATAATTCTTATCTTATGATTCCTATATATATTTATGATAAAATTGATAGTAGAAGGTGGCAGTTTAATTCTTTCTAAAGCCTTTTGTAAAGAAAACATCCCAACACTATCAAACGCCTTTGTCATATTTTGAGATATAATTCACAAAGTTTTGTTTTCTTCACAGATGTCTTCTAAGATACTGTTTATTATTATGAATGGAGTTGATATCAATTCTTCAGGTAAGCCTGCATAATTTGGTCCTTTCAAAATTGCGTGCCTGCTGAGTATACTTTTGAGGTATTTTGTGATAATTTTGACCGTATATTTACGTAAACATTCAATCAAAAGAATTGGTCACATTCTCGCTAGATTATAATCCCAGTCATATGTTTTTAGGATCAGATATAGTTGAGATATCTTCCACTTTATTGGTATATTCTGTAAGTAATAACATAATTCTGTGTATTACCTAAATAATTTATTAACTTCAGTACCTGCCTTTTTAATTAATTTATAGCTGATATTTGATATATCTGATGCTAAACTGTCATTCATGATATTAAGTATCTCATTCCATTCTTGTTCAGTTAGTTGTGGATTTATGTCAGTTTATCAGTGTTGGCAAATGACCTTGAAATGACCTTTAAATGACCTGATTACATTACGATTTTACTATGAAATATATCATGTGATCATATACGAAATGATTTAAGGTCATTTCAAAAAAGGAAAATGACCTTAAAATTTGCTAACACTGCAGTTCATAGCTCATATATATTTTTCTATTATTCTGAAAGGTTCTCAAATTTGTGGTTTCTCACACGGAATAATGATGAAAATGCATTGATTGCTTCTGCCTGGACTTCCTTTTTGGTGTTTAAAAGGATTTCTTTCTATGTATCCGTGACTATACGAATTTTAACTAAGTCAATTTTTGAGTATATTTTATCTAATATATTATTGATCATTTTCCATTGGTTTGTACTCTATAGTAATCATACTATTCCTTTCCTCTATTCTTTTTTTTATTGTTTCTTCTTTACATTTTTTATCTTTCATTTTGATTACTCTTCTAACTATTTTCAGCCAATTTCTAGTTTCATTTTTCCATGAGTGTGTGCCAGTCAATATTTTCTGTTAACTCAGATATGTTTGTTCTGTAATGACCGTTGAATATTTTGATTTCTTTTAACGCTTTGAGCAACTCCACATCTTTTAGCTCATTCTTATATAATTTTCTCATTATACTTCTTATGTAAAGAAGGACCTTACGTTCTTTTAAGAAGTCTTCAATTTCTTTGTAGTTTCTATTTAGGTTTGTTTTGATACCTCTTACCTTTCTGTGTGGGATATGTTTAAGTGATGCCTGTTGTATACACTTACATATAATATCCCATAATTTGTTTAAGATATTTTCACTTCGTCTGTAGGTTTTTATGCATTTAAAGGTATTATGTTTCTTCAATAGACTTGTGAGGTATATTTTATATTCATTCCATTGTTCATTTGTGGTGTTTTCATAGTCATATATAACACATTTTGTATTTTTTTCTGCTCTTCTACTTCTTTTGTTATTGGTGACCATTATATCTGTGAAAAAGATTTTTATGAACATGATATTGTGGTCGCTATTTGTGATATCAGTTGATTGGTATATATGACTCTTCATTATTCTGACTTCAAGTTTAGGATCTGCTTAGATGTAATCGATTCTTGTTGATGTAATTTTATTTGTCTACGTAAAGCTTTTCTTTTTAGAATTTAGTTTTCTGAATATATTCACAAAAAAGGCATTATCTAACTATGTGATAATGTTAGAGAGTTTTTTTTCAAGCTTAGATGAGCCACTGTAATCTAACGATTTATCAATAAATGTATTCAAATTACCTATCACTAGTCGAAATAGTCCAAATCAGATAGAAATCGATCATCTGATTTTAATCTGATTTATAACTCAATTATGGCTGATTTATTTAAAAAGGCAATATTCTGTTTGGATTCTGAGTGGTTGCCACTCAGATATAATTCAGAATAAGAAATCAGATATAAATCAGATATAAATTAACAAATACTACAAAATTTAACACTATTAATTAAGCATAAATCAACTAAATTTATTATATAAATCGGATATAAATCAGATATAATTCAGTTACAAATTCAATTTATAAATTCAGATATGTTATAATAATACGCAAAATTAAAAAATATAGTAAAATTAATTCAAAATATACTATAATATGCAAAACTAAAAAAGAGTAATTCTGTAATAAATCATACTATAATATGCAAAATCATAAAAAAAGAGTAAAAATAATAATAAAATAGAAATCTGATTCTATCTATTAATCTTCTTGCATAAAACTTTCTGATTTTTCCCCCATATCTTTCTTATTACTCAACAAAATTGCATCTAATTCATCTTCATCATAATTTAAATTATTATCATCTGCTGTATATAGAGCTTCACACAGGTTAGGTCAGGTTGGGTTATCTGGTTAATCTGACCTGAAATTTTTTTTCAGGTCAGGTCAGGTCAGGTAAACCGTTCTGACCTGAACTGACCTATTTGACCCAAAAGTATACAGGTCACTTCGAGTAATTCAAATTACCGAAGTAAAAAAATGTTTTGTAACATTTTTTTTATTAAATATACAAAAAATGTTAGATTTGACATTTTTTAATTAAAAAAAAATGATTTTTTTTAATTTTATTGAAAAAAAATGAATTTTTTTAATTTTATTGAAAAAACATCAGGTTTGACGTTTTTTAATTAATAAAAATGAATCTTTTTAATTTTTATTGAAAAAACGTTGGGTTCAATATCTTTTAATTAAAAAAAAAAGAATTTTTTTAATTTTTATTGAAAAATATCAGATCTGAGTGATCTGGCGTTTTACTTTTGTTATTATATATATAAATGCTGAACCTATTTGTTTTAACGTTTTTTTTTGATTTTATATGTAAAATCACCAGAATTATTAGTTCTGGCAGTTTTCTTTTTGATTTTACATATAAAACTACCAAAACTGATAGTTTCAGCATTTTTTTTCGATTTTACATGTAAAAACACCGTAATTATTAGTTCTGGCATTTTTCCAATTAATTTTACATGTAAAAATGCCAAAACTGATAGTTCAGCATTTTTTTTGTTTTTACATGTAAAAATGCCAGAATTATTAGTTCTAGTGTTTTTCTTTTTGATTTTACATATAAAACTACCAAAACTGATAGTTTCAGCATTTTTTTTCGATTTACATGTAAAACTGCCATAATTATTAATTCTGACATTTTCCTATTGATATTACATGTAAAAATGCCAAAACTGATAACTTTGGCATTTTTTTTTCGATTTTACATGTAAAAATGCCAGAATTATTAGTTCCAGCATTTTTCTTTTTGATTTTATATACAAAAATGCTAAAACTATTAGTTTTGGCAGTTTTCAATTTATTTGATCCAAATATATGTTGGGTCAATGGGTCGGGTCAGGTACTCACTAGCACTGACCTGACCAATGTCAGGTCATGAATTTGATGACCTGATCTGATTAACCCGTTGGGTCACCCGATCTGTCAGGTCATGTTGCGAAGCTCTAGCTGTATACTATATCCAGTTGTTCAATAAATGACCAATCAGGAGCATCATCCAGTGAGATTCTAAAATAGCATTGTATCTCGTCATCATAGTTCTAAGGTCATAATTGCTGCACTGTTTGGCTTACTCATACATATTTATCGAGAACATTTCTTAATAAAAGTCTCAACTAAAATATAAAAATAAGTAAAATCAGAATTAGGAAAAATTTATAGCAAAATAAATTATCAAAATAAAATAAAATAACCTCTTCTGAACGCTAAGAGAGATCATAAATATTAATGACTGATTTTGAACCTTCATCTTCAGTTTCACTCATTTCCGATGAATGATATGCATGATTTGCAAAAGAAAGAGAAAGAAAGGTGAGGTTAGAGAAAAAATTCAAAATTTAAACTTTTATAGCTTAAAATCAGTTGAATTAAGCTTTTTTCTTAGCTTAATCACAATCAAATTATCATAATATTGTATTTATAGTCAATTCCTTAAAAAATTTTTAATGATAAATTTATCCCTTAAATAATCAAATGATATTTTTACGACAAATTTCTTAAATTGTTCTCTAAAAAAAAATCTAACTTAACTCCTATGTATTACTTTAATTTTATGATGAATTTTATATTGTTCTTTAAAAATAATCTTAATTGCTAAGTTTAGTACTAGTTTAAAAAAGATTGCGAATAATTAAAACATATTATGGTAATTTATAATGTGAAATTGAATTTGTTTGATTTGTAGCGCAGCACCAGTAATTTACTTTTAAAAAGAATTAAATTGACATTATTTAGATAAATATTGCAAATTATTTTATTTCATAAAATGAGTAGACGAAAGAGATTAGTTTTCGCTTTACTTAACAATAATGAAGAACCAATTACAGTTCGCTCTTTTCGTAAAAGTAGAGCGATCTCTAGAGCAATTGATGAAGAATCTGAAGAATCAACTTCGATTATACATATACATAATAGAAGAATAGTTCCTTGCAATTGTTCTAAATGTAACAGAAAAATAGTAGATGTTCATACAAAATTGAGCCATGAGGCTAATCGAGATTCAGATGATGACCAAGATTTAGAAGTTATTTAAGATTATAGTAATCCTTTACCATCATCATTTGAAGATTATAGTAATCCTTTACTATCAACATTAGAAAATAAACTGGTATCGTCTGATGAAGATTCAGATAATGATCAGAACGAAATTCAACAAATGGAAATGGAAGAAATTGACAACTTATCAACTGATTTACTTTATCGACAATGTTTGAAAAGATACGCAAATCAATAAGTAATTATTACCAAAGAAGAAATTCCTTCAGAATTATTCATAACTGATGAAGAATCAAGCGAAACTGACGAAGAATCAAATGAAAGTGAAATTAATGATGGTGATAATAATGATCACGAGTATACTGTAATTTTTAAGAATTATGCCCACTTGTTTATGAGCAATTTCAAGATCAAATTAGTCCAGACACAAACGCTAATAGACAATTTTTGTGGATTTTGCTGTGAATAATAAGCTTTCGTAAAAGATTTAATATTCCAGAAACAGCAACAGAAGCGCTTATTCAATTCATAAAGCTGTTATTAACAGAAATTGGTAGTTCTAATTTTGAAGAATTTTCTGGCTCTTTATACTTAGTAAGAAATATTCTTGGATTAAAAGATCAACATCATAACTTTGCAGCATGTCCAAAATACCACAAATTATATAATAAAAAGGAAGTAGAAGAATTTCAGCAAAATGGAAATCTTACAATTATAAAGTGTAGTCATGTCAAATTTCCTAATTTGACATCCAAGAGATTAAAACAATATTAGATGCCTTTAGCAGAAAGATCAATGTTATTACATGGCTGTATTAAAATTCGATCTGAGAAGATATTTTCCATTTGCTAATATCAGAAATCAATTAGCATCAATATATTGCCAGTCAGAGTTCGAAAAAAACTTACATCACTGATCTGAACACAAACGATTTGACAATATTTTGACCAATATATATAATGGGCAAGTTTGGAAGAATTTTAAAGAATCAGATAATGAAGATTCGCCAAATTTTTTCAGAAGCGAAGTGGCCAATTCTAATCTTGGTTTAATGTTGAATCTCAACTGGTTTCAACCATATGATGGTGTTATCCATAGTACCAGAGTAATATATGCCGCAATTTATAATCTACCATGGGATATGCAATTTAAACGTGAAAATATGTTGGTTCTTAGTTTGTTGCTCAGCTTAAATGAAGTGAGTCTCCACCAAATTAACCATTATTTGGCGCTAATTGTCAACGAATTAGTATTACTTTGGGACAGAGTGACATTTGATAACACTTTTAAATACCAAGAACCAAGAAAAATTTGAGCAGCACTGATACTCATTTTGTGTGATATTTCTGCAGTAAGAAAAATATGTGGGCATATTTCAGTGTTATAGATGTGAGAAAAAAGCAAATTATAAAAATCATAAACATAACTTCACTGGAATGGATAATATGGACAAATGGTTTATTAATCGAGATTCGGCATAATTTTACGAGAATGCTCTTGAATGGTGTTGCTGCAATTCAAATGCTACAAGGAATCACTTTGTAAAAACTACTGGCGTAAGGTGGTCTGAATTGCTGAGATTGCTATATTTCAACCCAATTCAATTTTATCAATTGATCCAATGCACTGTCTATTTTTAGGCATTGCAAAGTGGATTGTTAAGCGGATTTGGATTGATGAAAATATATTAAAACTGGAAACTCCAAGAGAAATTCAAAAGAAAATGAATCAATTCCAAGTACCAGCTGACATAGGTAGGATCCTGGAAAAGGTGGAATGTGAAGAAGGTTTTGCAAATTTTACGGCTGATCAGTGGCGAATATTTTTTAACATTTATGCTACAGTATTACTTTGAAAACACCTTCCTGTCGTAGATAAGAAGATTCTTACACGCTTTGTAAGAATTTGCTCAATTTTAGTAGATGAATTATTCAATCCAATTTAATGGATGAAGTTTACCAAATATTGGTTGAAATCGTAAAAATAATCGAGCAAAATTACAGTCGAGATATAATAACTCTGAATCTTTACCTTTCGCTTCATTTATACAAATGTGCAAAAGATTTTGGGCCTCTTTACACTTTTTGGTATTTTTTTTTTGAGCGCATGAATGGCATGCTAAGTAAGATGCTGACTTCTAAAAATATTCTTTTTCTTCTAAAATTAATTTTGAATTTCATTCCTTTATTTATTTTTTAGATTCTTTGCCTAATAGCCATCAGAAAATTGAACCAGAGCTTATGCGCTAAATTATGAATGATAAATAAATTAATAATATTGTTAGTTCCAGAATAGTTGATACAAAAGGTCTCAATATACTTGATACCAGACCTCCAGTCAGTTCAATTTCAGAACCCAATAAATTTATTTCAGTTAAAATAAAGCGATATTTACTATACTCGCAAAATATTAAAGAATCTTTGATTGCTAGATGCGAAGCATTTCCAGGAAAAATACTAAGCTCTTCCTTAGAAAAAGTTATAATGTCAAGTGAAATGTTTGACATAATGATAGATTATTATAATACGACCTACCCAGCAAATAACTTTCAAAAACCATTTAGAGAAGAACCCAAAGATTCAATTATTATTCGTGTTAAAATGAATCAATTCAGAAGATGCAGAATTAGTTCTAAAATATTCGACTCAAAAATGTCGTCTTGCTATGTGAAAAGTTCATTTATTGCGGCAAAATTTATAATGATTGATGATGATATTAACATTTATCCTGGTCAAGTTCAATATTATTTTATTTATACAGTTGACCGTCTGAATGATCCTGCCAAGCATTTTTTAGCATATGTCCGATGGTATAAATATGCAGGCTCTAGAAATATTTGATATTATTTCAGTAGTGATAATGACATTAATACATTAATACTTGTAATGTTGAGCTATGGTGCACCAAATTTTATCAAGAGTCACATGATTGTATTATTCTAGTTCATCATATTCTTAGTCGATTTATTTCAGTAAATTACCGAATTTCAGACTAAAGGAATGCAAGAGAGTATTTAGCCGTAAATCAAATAAATAGAAAATATCATATTCGCTAATAGATTCTTATTTGTCAATTTATAGATTAAAACTGGATTTATTATGATTTATCCATATTTATTGGTATTTGATCGAGTTTAGGAGGATAAGAATTAACTTTAACAATTTTATTATATGCTAATTTTAAATTAAATGTCAAATTTATTATGATTTATTATATTTATTATGATTTATCCAGATTTATTAGGTTTGGGAGGATAAGAATTAACTTTAATTAAAGTTCTTAATTTATGTTGTTTAATGATTTTATCATATACTAATTTATATTAAATGACAAATTTTTATTACTATAAATCGGAAATGCCGAATTATGTAAATTTTCTGAATTTTAGCTGAATTTAGTTTGATTTTCAACTGATTTATCACATGTCCGATTTGACTTATTTTAACTAGTATATGAAAATATAATGTCTATTTTTTTTTGCTATGATTAATGAATTTGCCTTTAATATGATTGGTTAGTTCACTTTATATTTTCGTGTCAAATGGTGGCATGTATATTACTCCTATTATAAGTATGCAATTCTTGAAGAATAGCTAGGCTTCTATGTAATACGTACCAATTCTATTAATCTTCCCTATATGTTTTTTCTATTTCTTATTAATCACAATACACACTTCAGATCCTTTTATTTTGTTGTCTTTGTTAGTCCAGAATAAGGTGTATTCTGCATTCTGTTATTCCAGAATTTGCCATACTTTCTGTCTCTATTAGTTTCAACTATTCCTACAATGTTAGCTCCTTTATTCATGCAGTAATCCATTAAAATATTAAACTTGAAGTCGTTCAGTCTAAGTCCATTAATATTATATGCATTAAATTTCTCTAATGTTGTTATTAGGATTATGTTCATTTTGTTCTTTTTGTAAAGATCTAATATTCGTATCTTATTTATATATCACGTTATTGTTTTGAATGTTCTTGGGAAAAGTGTTGGAGGGTTTTCCCTTTTTTTTTTCTTTATTTTCAATGTAACTCTAATGTTATTGTTTGTCATTTTGGGCTAGTAAGTTATTTTTTATATTCTATTATTATTTTTGTTTTTCGTTTAGACTAGCTAAAGGAAAAGAATTTTCCATAAAATAAATCATATAATTATAAGATTCTAATTATTATCATATAATATTATTTTTTTTATTATTAAAAATAAATTCATATTTTAATGGTAGATAAAGCAATTTTTTACAAGCAATATATATATTTCATTAAATAATATCACATAATATGAGAATTTTTGAAAAAATCAAATTACATATTTTAATTTTAACATATACATAATTTATATTTGAGCATATTATAAAATTATTATCCTTATTTTAATATAATGTGAGGGATACAAAAAGTTATGAAGTTCAGTAGAGATGATGAGTGAAGTACAGTCCCCTATATAATAGTTTACTTAAATGATAAATAATATGATGGGGCAAATATGTGATTTAGAGTGGGCTGAAATACTATTCATCATTTGGGTATGCTTCACATCTATTATGTTATATATTATCAAATATTATCGTACTCCACTTAACAAATCACTTTACAACAAATTTTCTGAACATGTAACATTCAACTAATCAAATATGACTGTAATTTTCATTATAATGAATCAACCAATTAAATTTTTTAAAATTTTTCACCATAACCTTATAATAAACTGAAGTAAAAACTAAAGGATTTGTTATATTGAAAGTCAATTATAAATAATATTTTTAGTAAAAAAGTAAATAATTATTTGTCTGATGATAATAAGTGGATAATGGTATATATAATAAATACTTTCAATATTGAATGATCAATTAGTGCAATTCATTTTTTTACCAATTCCTTATTTCTACTATCTGATTCAATTTCCATATGATTTTTATTAATAATGCTATCTCAAGTTGCAATGTAAATATATAATGCATAAATTTATTTTTTGTTTTAACATCTATATTAATTTTCACATTTATTTGCTAGATGAACTTGTAATTTTTATTATAAGACAAAATAAAATCATGAGCTGAAACTTGATTTATATCAAAGATTAAAATAGCAGAGAAAAATTAGAATTTTTTTTTTAAATAAATTTTTTTTTAAAAAAAAATTTTACTATTAATATATTAATATTTCAGTAATTTCAGCAATATTAATAACTTTTTCTATATACTGAAATATTAGATTACATGTTGATGTTAGCCAATCAAAAATAATAATTATAGTTATCAAATGATTACATGATTTATGATTTATATTGTTATTTATTTTTTTAAAAACTTTACTTCTTTTTATATAAATTATATTTAAACAATTTTTTATACTTACTATAATTTTTATTTATTATAAAATATTTATAATTAAAATAAATGTATTTGTAACAGCCTGTTACATATCTTATTTGTAACATATTTTTACTAATCTTACATTTTTTTTCATATTGTGAACATTTTTATTAACATTCTTCTAGCATTTTCTTTTAATATTTCTTTCTTTTTTTCTATTAATACTTCTACTAATATATTTCTACTATTTTTTTCCTCTTACTGAATATATTATTCTTCTATTAATATATACTTTTATTGATATTTACTTTCTACTAACATTTTTTAATATTTCTTTCTTTTCTTCTATTAATACTCCTACTAATGTATTTTCTATCATTTCTTTCTTTCTATTGAAATTCTTACTAATATTTTTACTAAACATTTTTTATTAACATTATTCTTCTACTAATATATATTTTATATTTTCATTAATGTTATCTTACTAATAATATTTTTTATTCTATTATTTTTCTTTCTTCTTAATAATATCTCTACTAATATTTTCTATTACTAACTTTTTCTTATTGATCTTTTACTAATATACCAATATTTTCACTAATATTTCTTTATTAATTAAACAGATATAATAAAAATAAGCAAACAGATAAGTGAAGTAACCTTTATTATCATGCTACTTTGACTATATAGTATATATATTTAATTTATTTATAATATTCAACTTTAATTGATTTTACAGAATATGATTTTTTTTGTAATATTTTGATATTTTAATTGTCATAATTAAATAAATATTAAATTTAATAAAATTTTAGTATAATTAAATTTTATTTTAACCTGAATTATAATTAATATTTAATTTGAGAAAAGTATAAATTGCAATTTTATTTTATAATTTTTGATTGAATTATATTATAAATTCACTAGTATTAATTAATTTCCAATATTTTATAAGGTATTTATATGATATTTATATGATATCTATATAACATTAGTAATTGACTAATATTATTATAATTCTGATTCTAAAAAAATGCATAAAACTAATAGTAAATTTTGCTAATTTAAAAATATTTGAACCTCAATTTTATTGGTTTTTTAATGAATTTAATATAATTTTGTTATTTACTAATATTTAATATATTTTGGATGGCTACTAATCAAATTATTATCTCTAAAAAATACCATGATGTTGTAAACTTGTAATAGTTGATATAACATCAAGAACCAACCAATTTGATATAATATTTAATGTTGTTCATAGTTGTTGATAATAATTTTAAAAATCTTATAATAGTAGCAGTCTTTTTAAAATAATAACTTAGTTAATTAAATTCTTTAAATTCTTTGCTATAATCTTATAATGAATTTGAAATTAAAAACCAGAGAGTTCATTATATCAAGAGCTGACTGTATAATTTATTTTATTTCTAGGTAGGTTTATTAAAATTTGAATTTTAAAAAAATTACATTAAATACTTAATTATAAATTTCAATTAATTTTAATTAAATTAGCAAATTACTTGAATAATGATTATTCATTTCTCAACAATAAATGATAAGCCATAAAGACCAGATTTAATAATTATGTATTTTATTAACCTAATTTTTCAGAAATGTAATTTTTTTATTATAATGAAAAAAATGACAATGGAAGAATTATATTAATTAATAAATTGTCATGTAATATTTTTAAAGAATCACATCCTTGTTTAAATCTGAGATTTTCAAATATATTCAAATTTACATCGAATTGGTGTAATATAATATTTTGGCACGGCTTAAACCAAATTTATCCTCACATTTATTTCTTCTTCAAGTTCATTATGATTGAAAGTATTAGACTGGCAAGTTGGTCACTTTCATATATCGAATATTTTTTTTTTTTTGCTGGGATATGATAGTATGACTAAATAACTAGTAAAGACATTCTTTTTTAGAGAATGTGCAAATGTCTTAGATTCTCATTAACAGAGATAATTTGATGATAAATATATTAGAGATGTCTAGCAAGGAACGAATCAATCAGCAAAACGATTATCACTGTTGACTAGAGATTGCTATAAATTTTTCTTCGAAAGGAAATATTTAGCAATTATACATATTAGAATAAATGTAAAATGCTTTTTTCTTAGCCATAATTATGACCAAGCTCCTTTCGGTAACATAGAAAAACACTAGTTAGAATTTATTTTATTTTTCACTTTTATTAATTTACACTATTATTGGTATCAATCTAAAGTTGTTCCTCTTCCGCTTTCTCAATATCATCCTCCGATCCAAAAAAATCGTCATCAATCGTCTTACTCAAATTACTCATAATAATTTCTTCAATCCGGTAGAAAACTAATTAATAACAAATTTCACATAAAAAAAAAAAAAAAAATCCTTAGCTTAATAATTTTACCTTTATCTCTTTCTTGGCATTTGTTCTCTTTCTTTTTAAGACTTCCATTATTCATCATCTTTTCAACAATTTGTAATTTAATTTCCTCCTTAAATCGTTTATTTAAAGATTCTAAATCATTACTTTGCATAGCTCCTTTTATTATTTGTCTAATTTCATTTCTTTTCGATATCATTTTTTCATCATCTCTCCCACTTGTTGGATGAAGTGCCAAATACTTGAGACTCTTTGGGTAATACTATCGGTAAATTCATAGTTAAAATGGTTATAAAAAATATTTTTTTTTTTTTTTTTTGGTTGACCTACCAAAATGTAATTAAAATCTATTTGTAATTCATACAACTTTTTTTCAAGTTCTGTCTTCTCTCGAAATGTTCGTGTTTCGTTTAGTTGTTTCTGGACTTTTTTAATTGCTCTCTCAACTTTTTTTCGATCTATTGTAGCGATTAAAATTAGTCAAATGTATTCTAATTCTAAGAAAAAAATGGAAGCGATATTACCGAAATGTTTAACCATTCGATATTTTGAAGTCATATTTTTCTCCTTATTTTCCGTCATTCTTTCAACTAGCAACAACTTGCACGCTTTCAAGCGTCTTTCCAGGCTTACTTGACCTTTGGCTGAAAGTTTCTCATTCTACGAGAAGATAAATAAGTCAACTAGTTAATGTAGAACATTATACCTTAAGTGTAGTCCGATGTGACAAAAAACTCTACACAACTGTTTTTAAGAATCGTTCTGTATCTCTTATTTTCTTTTTAAGCGCTGTTACGCTCAATGTATCTAAAGATCCTTTCTCGCTTTTTTTATCTTTATAACCTTTATTCTTATTTTTGCAAACGGGCGGCATTTTGCAAGTATAAATTATTTTAAATTCTAAAATCCCGCCATATATTTCACACGCCGGATCACGTGGGATGAAAATTTACTAATTGTTATATCGGGAAAAAAGGAGGAGGAATCTTTTTTAGAAGAAAATGGAGCGTAAACGTACTAGACCTGCGAATGTGTTAGGAGATGACGATGAACCGTCTTCTATTGAGCCTGAGAGTAAAAAGTTTAGAAGGTAAAATTTTGAAGAGTTTTTTTATTCGGATTCCCATTGGTTAATTTTTTATTTATTGAATCGAATCCTGACTCGTTGCAGCTCTGGAATTGTAAGTATTAAGTTAGCTTTTTTATTTTATCTTATCTTATCTCTAAATATGTTACTTTTTAAAAGGGGGTCCCAAGTTACCGACCAACTCCTTCCGATTCTTCAATACCGAATGCAGCGCCTCGTCCCGAGCAGGTACCTTTGTTTAACAGGATTATCTTCCTCACTTTTTCATTTTTTAACTATTAATTTTCCTTGGAATTAGATCAAAGCTATGATTGCGCAAAAGAAAGCACAATTGGAGGCTATGGCTGCTTCATTGAGACCATCTCAACCTAGGCCACCTTTATTACCTATTAGACCACTCGTGTTATCTAGTAGTACGTCTACTACCAGTATAACCACACCTGTTTCTATTTCAACACAAAACAATTTCACATCGTCGGGAATTGATCCTGATCTTCAGCGTAAAATTCTTGAAGCCAAAGAAAGAGTTAAAGTTAATTTGGCTAAAGCAAATCCTTACTTGGTACGTATATTTGTTATATATTTGAAGCTGATGTTTATTAGATATTATACTAAATAGATTCATTATTAAGCCTTCAACTAGTTCATTAGCAAAAGCGGCTGATGATTCTTTAAAAGCTAAAGGAGGTTTAAAAGTAGAAGCTCATCCTGCACTTTCATTAGATCAAAGTGGAAAATTAGATCTAAAAAGAGTTGCGGCACTAATACCAAAACCAAATTTTGCTACTGTAAAGGTGAGTTATATAAAAAATTAAATATTTAAGGTTTTGTCTTTCTTTCAAATGCACACCTTCAAAAAAAAAATTTCTTTTTATATTAGAAAACATAATGACTGAATAAAATTGTGTTAACGCCTAAAAAACACTCCTTAGGCGAATCAAAGGGCCGCACCTGCTGCTTCAAAACAAGAATCTAAAGTATCATCAACCCCGTCTGAAGAATTGAATGATATTACTCAAAATCCATATTTTGATCCAAGAGCCGGTTCCATTGCTCCTCAACGTCGTGGACGTAAAAAATTTAAATTCATTCAAAGAGGAAAATATGAATCCATAGGAGATCAAATGAGAGCTCAAGTGTGTTTAAAGGATTATAAATAATTCTAGTTTGATTTGACAAGAACTCAAATAATCTTTTTCTTTTATAGGCTAAATTGGAAAAATTAAAAGAGGACATTGCTCAAAGTGTGAAAAAGGCTGGCATGGAAGCAGAACTGGATTCATCTGATAAAGCAATCAAGGTAAAATTTATATTATGAAGGGATAGATGATAAGTAATTTTTTTATAATTTATTTATTTCTTTTTTCAGAGAGATCCTCCGCCTGCGTTAGAATGGTGGGATGCCCATTTACTGCCAAATAAAACCTATGCAGATATTGATGCTGGCTTGGCCTTGGCCAGGATTGAAGACGATGATTCTCTTGTTACTTGGTTTGTTCAACATCCAATTCCAATTAAACCTCCCGGAGATAACGGTCCTCCCCCACCGAAACCATTAATGTTGACCAAGAAGGTAATTATCCATTCAATTTATATTTGATGTTTAGGCTTCGATGGGCTTAGTCAAATTAAATATATTTTTTAATAAAATAAATAATGTAATGACGTAACCAGGAACAAAAGAAGTTGCGCAAACAGCGACGTTTAGAATTGCAGAAAGAGAAACAAGATAAAATTCGTTTAGGCTTGTTACCACCGGATCAACCTAAAGGTAAAATTATTATTACTTAATTTACTTGCTAGTATTTATTATTTTAATAAATTAAAAAGAGAATTCTTTTGTATAGTCAAAATGAGTAATTTGATGAGAGTTCTTACAAACGAGGCTATCCAGGATCCAACCAAGGCTGAGGCTCAAGTTCGTAAAGAAATGCAAAGACGTCAAGAAACTCATTTAAAGGCTAATGAAGAACGTAAATTAACCGAAGAACAAAGGAAAGAAAAGAGACGGAAAAAACTGGAAGAAGATGCCAAAAAAGGCACTATAGTTTGTGTTTTCAAGTAAGTTATAGTAAATTTTTCACTTAATTTTTTTTTAATTCTAACATTAGTTTATCAATTTTTAATTTAGAGTGAATGATCTTTCACATCCGAAAATGAAATTTAAGGTTGACACAAATGCACAACAACTTGGTCTTACGGGAACAGTTATTATCAATCCTAACTTCAATGTAGTAATAGTTGAAGGAGGACCAAAAGGAATTAAATATTATAAGAAATTAATGTTAAGACGTATTGATTGGTCTGATACTACAAGACTGGGAGAAGGAAGTGGAGCTGGTGGAAATGGAGGAGGAAATGAACAAGGTGAAGACGAACCAACTGCGGAACCTCCCAAAGAAAATAAATGTGTGTTAATTTGGGAAGGAGAAGTTAAAGACCGGGGATTTAAAGGTTTTTGGTTTAAAACTTGTCCTACAGAAAAAATTGCTAAGGACTATTTGAGAAAACATAAAGGTGAACATTATTGGGACTTAGCTAGTAAATATGTAGATGACGGTCTTGAATTACCTAGTGTGTTTTAGTTTACTGATATGAAGTACATATTTTATGTTCCTTCTTATATTATATAAATAAAATTCATTATATCTCTTTTATCAGTATTATCTTGTTGACATTATTTCATTTTATCTCCATAGCCAACTTTTTAATCACGTTAATAAGTTAATTCGTTTTCGATATATGACATAAAAACAATCACCCCAGTCAAATGATCGGCATAGTTTCTAAGCTAAGTGGGCGTGCACTACATCCTAGCTTATAAACTGCCCATGGGCCAGATTGGCCCACGAGATCTGATTGGCCCAAACGACTTACTAACATTTAATTACAAATAAGGCAATTTTATAACTTTTGACTGGATATTCACTAATAAACTCATCGTCAAGGATTGCATTAATGCATATTTTGTACTAAAAAAAAGGCAAAAATTTTTTAAGGTTACACATTAATTTGGCCAGAATTAAGATAATTTCGCCCAGCAAAATTTGGCCGGAATTATAAAACGGACATAAATGTCCGTTTGTAAATTTGGCCAGAATTATGAAAACGGACATAAATGTCCTTTTGCAAATTTGACCAGAATTATAAAAACGGACATAAATTTGGCCGAATTTATAAAATAGACATATTTATGGAAGTTTACTTTAATATAACATATACAATATAATTAGTATAATTATATTATATATAAATTAACAACTAATTAAACTTACTAGTATATTTTACCAATTATTATTATTTTAATTGCAATAAAATTTATTTAATGTAAATTAATTATTTGATAGTATATTATATATTTATAACATATTTGTTTAATATAATTGCAATTTAACATTTAAAAAATGATTTCTTGGTTTTATTTTTTATTAAATACAAATTATTCAAAAATACCAGAAAATTTAATTTTTTAATTATTATTTAATAATTATTCTATTAAATAAAACAATAATTTTTTTTGTTTATTATTTACTTAATTTTTTATTAGATCTAAAAATTGTCAGAAATTTTAAATCCTTCAATTATTAATACATTACATATTTATAGAAGTTACTAAATAAACATACTTATTTATTAATCTATTCAATATAATTTAACAATTAACATTGAATTTATTTTGATTTTATTTATTTTTTTATTGATTCCAAATTATTTCAAAAATTGATAAAAAATTAAATGATTTGACTCTTTTAATTATTAATACATTACATACAGCATTTATGGAAGTTAAATAAACATACTTATTTATTAATCTATCTAATGTAATTAGCAATTAACATTGATTTTATTTTGATTTTATTTATTTTTTTCTATTGATCTAAATTATTTAAAAATTAATAGAAAATTAAAGGATTTAGCTTTTAATTATTAATACATTACATATTTAAGGAAGTTAGTTAAACATGCCTATTTTAATAGAATTTAATATTTAGAATTATTTTATAAATATAAAACTTAATTTTTGTTTTGTTTTTATTTACAATATTTTTTTATTTTTATTTTTTATTTTTTTTTATTAGATACAAATTATTTTAAATATTGTTAGAAATTGGATCAACAAAATCATTTATTAAAAAAATTTGG
>QZLH01000919.1:19459-33436 GCA_003833135.1 Oehlia diaphana | reverse complement strand
TATTCTCAAATTTTTACCATCATAGTAAATTACCCGATCTTCAAACTTATGTAGCACTGTCAATATTTATTATTTTTTAATCTAACCCAATAAGTTTAAAAGCTATTGACATGCTCTATTAAAATTATTGGTTAGAATTTTAAAATATTATTTTTAATAATGTGACATTTTTTTAAAAATGTCATATTATGACTATAAAATTGGGTTGGTTATAGAGGTACTGCACTGTATTTGGTTAAAAGTACACGTAAATGCACGTTCTGCTGGAAGATTTTCAATTGGAGTGCTATTAGCTTCTCCTGAAAAATTAACTTTTTGAAGATCATTACGCAATTTAAATCTATACATCCAACCATTAGTACACTTTAATTGGCCATAAATATTTAAATTTTCAGCAAATTCTATTCCTTTTTGTTGTAATATTCCATCTGTTAAAGGAATTCCACTAGCTACAACTTGTGAAGTCCACATTTGCATAGCTTTGTCAAGTTCTGAATATTGAACATGCCATTGCCAAAATGTATGTGCAGTCTGTAAATTAGAAAGAACTGCTAGCCACTTTTTCCAATTTTTCCATATTTTATTAATAGTTGTTCTTTAAATATCTAAGGCAGCATATTTTGTATTAAAAAAAGAAGTAACAGTAGCTTGATTTATATTGGGATTTGCCACTATATATTCACAAATCTCTTTTTTTATATTAATACTAATAGCAGTACGGGTTCTTATTATTTTTTCCAAATGAATAGGTGGCATTATAATAAAATAGTGAAATAGTGAAATGTTAAACAAGTAAACAAGACTGCGCAAACTGCGCAAATTATGCAATTCATGTATATTATATAATTGTACAACCTATCTTATCACGTGATATGATGTGATTATAAATGAGAAAATTCTCTTATGTTTACTATAGTATGGGACCGATAATAAATGTGATTATGCTTATAACTAATACAGTGATTATAAAAGAGGTGTTTCTTATATAAAAAATTTGGGACTAAATAAAATGTACTTAAATAAGGGGAGTGATTATATAGGAGGTGACTATAAAGGGGGTCAACTGCATATATTATAAATTTATAATATTTCTAAGTTTTAACTAATATATACTTTTAAATTTGATATTATACTTTTTTATAAAAAGTATTTTTTTTAAACTGCAATAGTATTTATAATTTAAAATTGCAAAAATTAGGCTTTAAATGAATGTTTTGATAGTACAAATTATTAAATTATTAGTAATTAAAACTAATATTATTTTATTAATCTATAATTGTAGTTTTTTTTTGAGATTTTCCAATTTGTTTTACTAATTTTTTATTTAAAATAGAATAAAAGTAATAAAGAAAAAAAAAATACTTTTACTCAAAATTGTGTACAGTAGTTTATCTTTCTTAATACTTTTTCACCTTATATATTGTCACTGCTTTTGGAAACTTAAAAACTAAAACTAAATGAAAACCAAGTTACTTAGCAAGTATACTTTTATATAATGCGTAATAAAATAAACAATAATAAACTTTTTACTTTATTGTTTTTAATAATTATATTTTAAATTATTTGTTTATTAGCAAAATTATAAATAAACAATCCAAAATATATTCAAATTATAAAAGTATAAACATAAACATTTTTATATTCTAAAGGTATGAAAAATAAATATTTTAAAATATGAAAATTTTACTTTCTTTATGTTTATTAATTTTAAAGATGCGAAAAAATGAAAATTAAATGTGGCTGATTATTAATTTGGACCAATCAGTGTAATAAAAACACAGGGGTGGAAAAAGTGACGGTGATATTGGGGAGATTATAGGAATTTCGAAATATTTAATCCAAAAGATAATAATACAGAATATGCTGATATCCCATCTTCTACCATAGTCCTTGTACTAATTTTTTTTCGGTTTTTATGAATTTTTAAATTTTTATTTATTATTTATTTTTTAAAGCGGTCTTGTGACCTGGCCCTACAATTCCATTAGGTCATCAAGCATATCCACTTCAAGCATATCCACCGCAAGCAATAACGGATTGCTTGCGGTGGACGAAGATATGGAAGGTGACGACTCAGTAGGTGTCGCGGCCAACGATGAATCAACCGATGAAAGTGACCCATCGGATAAGAGTCCTGCGATCGATTCCTCTTGGGCCGATGTTTCAACCAGTTGCTCTTTCGGCGAGAGCGGCGTACATGCCGTGACTGCGGAAGCAACCTGTAAAATAGGAAAAATAGGTAAAAAAAATTAAAGATATAAATATAAACGAAACAATAGTGGATTAATCGTCACTGACTTTCACTTTCTTCTTTATGGATTTGATAGACTCCTTTTGGCCCCGTTTTGAGCCCATTAAACCGCGACATGTAGGTGTTCCGCAGTAACATAACTGCTCTTCGGCACCACCGAACTTCGAGAAGTTGTAGTCGTACGTCAACTCGGTTCTCGCCACTATATTTTTTGATGCGAATACGCCAACAAAAAGTTCGCCCTGTGGAGCTCGCCTATTTATAAATATTATATTAATGTTACAATAAAAAATTGCCAACTTCTAACGATCAGGATAAAGAAACAAATTAATACCATTTCTCGATGTGACAGTTCGGTGCACAGCTTAGAATTTACAAATAAAAAAGCGTTAATAAGTGATTTATTTGTTAATTTATTAACAAAATAAACAAAAAAAATTTTTGATTATATACCTATGATTGATAAACCTAGCTTCTGTGCCACGTGAACCTCCATCAAGAACTTCGCCCTTTTCGTAATCCAAAAAGTACGAGTGTCTTCTATTTTTGTATAGCGTTTCCATTCGTTGCATTGCTGTCTCGTGTGAAATTACTTCACCGCGATATTCTATTATTAGTTGACCTTTTTTAATTGGCACTTTCGTGCGAAGACCAAATCCCTTGTTCGGAGTCTAAGATTTATGTATTATATCAATATAGTTTATCATTCATATATTGGCACTGGAATACTAATTACCTCAATCACCTCAAGTTCCTTTACACGCTCCTTCTTTTGGAACCGTTGATTGGAACATTTGTCTTTGCATGGACAATCTTTAGGAGAGCATTCGTAGAACATTACCCTATAAAAAATGAGAATTTACGAATAAATAACATTTTATGAGACCGAATTAAGAAATTTGATAAATACCGATTATAGCACTCTTCCGTGCATCCAGTACCCCCATCACTGGGTAAAATGCATTGACAAACTACTGGCTTTTCATGCTTACGTCTACGCTCAATGAATATATCTATTAAAAGGTATTTAGAGTCGTAAATTTATCATTAAAGTTAAAATAGTCATAAGATGATTATAACAACTTACTGCAAGGGATTTTCTTATATGGTGCGGGGCGTCTTTTTAATATTCCCTGTTTATGAGCGATCATTACATCCCAAGGCAAGCGGAAATTTCTTTCTTCTGTCATAAGAAATGTGCCGTACTGTATTGGAAGGGGAAAATTTTCAGTCGGCCTTTCCTTTTGCTTGCCTTTATTACGCCTTTTTGGTATATCTTTGTATTTAAGATCAACAGAATATAAGCCGCAATTTAAGTATATTTTCTTTTCCCATGGCCGTTTTTCATTTTTTATGCTGCTTGCATCGTTCATAGGTTCTGGTGTTGATGCTTCTGACATCATGACGTCTTCATCAACAAGAGAAAGTTCTGTTGTCTGTGCGGTTGTTGATGGTTGTGTCCCATAATCATTATCGGGACCATCACAATTACTCTGAGACTGAATCAACAAAATAAAGTGGTGATAAATATGTGATCTTATATATCAAATTATAAATTTTGTTGTAATCGTTATTATGTTAATGCTCACCCTACGTTGTTTTACACTCTTCTGCAGTTTGATAGATTGCGAATTGCTATACATTGCCTGTAACTAAGCATCATATGGTATGATTAAAATTAAAGGCTTTTAGGTCAAACAATATATATTATTGAAACTTTAATGTACCTTTGCTGCTGAAGCTAAACAAACATCTTTAGGTCGATGAAAACCTCGAGCTCGTATGCTATAAAATAAGAAGTTATTATTCGTACACTAAAAAAACGTAGAATGATATTTATATTTCTACTTACAATAAACCACATGCGTTACAAAGCCAGCCAGTGCCGGCAAGATCTCTTCTCCAAGCTGAAGGTTCCCTCGTCTGGCAATTAGGATTGCCACATATTCGTTCTGAAATAGCTGTTGAAATGGTTGTTGTATTTATAACATTGCTTACGGTTTGTATGGTTTCTCTTGTCAAGTTCACTTGTGCTGACGATTCGGGTGTAGGTATTGTTGAATCACTAGAGACGGTTTGTTGAATAACATTCATGGTATGAGAAGCACCTTCTGGCGTATCGGGTTGACTGGAAGATTCAGGTGTAGGTATTGTTCTTCTTGCAGATCGAGTGTTATATTGTGTGCGAAGTACCTTTACTTTGCCCATTGCTACGCGTTCAAAACTTTATTTTAATTCAAGAAGCTTCAAAAATATAATAAATGCTTTGTTACAATAAATTATGAGAAAAAACTTATATGTATCTCTGGTATTATTATATTCTATAGTTTTCATACTTCTACATTCAACCATTTTATTCTTTTTATAAAAACTAACCTTCAAATATTTATAGTAGAAACAAAAAACACGTTTTTTTTCGCGTAATGAAACTGTAAATCAAGTATCAGGGCGTCAAATGAAAAAAAGCCTTGCATTGAAATTTCGAACAAAATTCAAGTTGAGATGAATTCTGAACCTCAAAATGCTAATATATAAGAAATACAAATCACGTGCACTTGCATTGATTATTGCACGTGTAGATTTATTAACGTGACGTTAGATCCGGAAATTTAACACCGGAAATTTAATTAAACAAGCCTTTTTTAATTCTTTGTTAAAGATCTTTCAGTAGTGCATCATTTGATGTAGAAGAAAATGTTGTAGATGTTTATTGAATTTTAGAATCTAAATTTAATTCCTAATAAATAAAAAACTGGTTTTTTACTTTACAATTAAACTTATCTTTTACATATTATACTATTGGATTTCTTTTTTAGTTAACAAGGCAGGGTTAATACAACAAAAAATTTATTCATTTCTTAATTATTATAGAAATACTTTAATTATAAAAAAAGTTAAAAAGCATTTTTTCTAAATTTTAGATCATAATGGTTTTTTTTATAATGAAAATTATTTAACAAAAATAAACCAATTACACAAATTTATATAAATTTAGTATAATCATTACTTTGATATATTAAAATTATAAAATACAAAATGCTAAATACCAAATTGGTAAAATTTTAATAAACTAACTATTAAACATATATATTTTTTATACTTCAGACATTTTAATAGTTTATATTATCTAATTTTTAATAATTATAATATTTAATTCAGTTAATTTAACTTTTGAAAATTAAGGTAATTATTTATTTTTTCTTGAAAATATAAGTTACTTTTTCTTTTTTTTTTTTACTATTAAATATTTTTTTATTGTTTAAAAAACTTACTTTTTTACTTTTTTATATTTTAAATTTGTTTTAAACATTTTATTCTTATTGTATAAATTAATAGTTATCAGTTACTAAAGTAATTTTAAAAATTAAAATTTTAAGCTCTTTATAAACATATTAATATTTTTTATGAATATTATAAACAGAAGGTTAAAAATTCTATTTTGCAAGCAAAAAATATATTTCTTAAGTAGTTCAATGATAAAAAGTCACTTTGTAAATTTTCTATATATTCAAAATGTGAGTATGAGATCAACTTTTTTCTAAGTTATCTTAATATTATTTAGGATTTTTAATATAATATATTACAGGTATAATAAAAAACAAAATCCTTTTTATTAAATAAAAATATTTAAGAATAAAATAATTTTAATATTCATTAGAAGTAAAATTCACTAGGATAAAAATTATTTCAAATAAAATTCATCTGAAGTAATTTTTATTATATTAAAAAAAACTAAAAAAAAATTAAAAAATAAAACTTTTACAATCTTTAATATAACATTTATGTTTAAAAATTAGTTTATATATTATGTAAATTAAGGTAAAATTTACTTTTGATGAATTTTACTATAAAATATTTGAAATTTACCTTTATTAAATTTATTAAAATTTTATATTTAATAAAAATTTATATAAATTAAAGTAAAATTTACTTTTTATAAATTAATTTTCAGTAAAATGTAAAATTATCTTTTACTTCAAATCACCGGGGAGTAATCATCTCCGTTGGCCAGAATTATAATTTTTACCGGCACTATATTTTTAATGCTGGTCGATTGTCATAATTTCAGTTACCGGTGATCATCACCCCTAGTGATAGTTAGAAAAATTCCTTTTAATATTTTTATATATTTTTAAATGGCCCTACTTTTACTTTTATGGTATTTGGTTGATAACATTATCTGTTATTGCACTATAGGAAATATTACTTTTTAGGTAAATAAATTTTTGTTTTCGGATTACAAATATGTAAATTCTCAAGAACTATACATCTATATCTATCAAAGATCACATTCCAGTGATTCCACACAGTAACGTGACTAGCAAAACAACAACAGCTTTTCTTCAAGTTTATGATAATTTGTAACTGACGTTCCTTTACCAGTATAGACACGAACATGGATTATTTTAAAAATTTAAAGAGTAGAATAACGCCTCAGAAAACGCAACCTACACATGCCGAACAGCTTGCAAAATTTCGTAAAGCTTGGATTCATATCGAGGTGAGTGGAGGTGATTCAACTTTCACTGATGAACCTCCCTTTTTCCTTGTTAAAGCGGATAACTACTTTAACTTTTCTTGGAACTAGTTGAAAAAGATAACTCACTACGTAAAGGCTTTAAATCGCGCCTGTTGATGTAAAATTCAGAATCATTTCAATAATGACGATAAAAAGCCCATCGCAAGCCACGTCGACCAAACCGAAATTTCGCAACATCTCAAGACTATGGTTGACCTCCTTGCTGACGAAGGTTTAATGCTTGAAGATGTAAATACGGGTCTTTGCATGGAAGAATTCTTAAGAAACAACATTCTTAAAGAATTAGTCGCACTTGCTAAACCCGATGTTCCGAAGGGTATTCGTGGTGAAATTATTCGAACTGTGGCTCAAATGATAAATTTGTTGGATGATCGATTTTTGGTCCATAATGCAGTTCATCAACCTACCGTACAACTTTTGCGAACATGTGTTCACGATGAAGGTGAAAGATACGATGAAGATTTGGTAGACCTGATGTATATTATTTGCTCTAAAATTCATGCATTTCCTGACCTTTTGAATATTTTTTTCCACGATACCCATTGGCTTACTACGCCTCAAAAGGCCTATATAAAAAAAGAAGCTGGTCAAGCAAGTTTTTCATCAAATAGTAGTCAGGATGGGAATTTTGATGATGGTGCTTCAATATCAACTAACATAAATACATCGGCCACAAAAACTACTGAGTTTACTGAAGAACAAGAAAAACCGGAATATGAATTTTTACTTTTTACATATTTATTACAATTTCTTCATAGAGAAGGTAAGAGCGGTGAGTACGCCAGATATGGTCTACTTTTCATTATAGAACTTGCTAAGGGCCCACTAGGAGATTTTATCCTTGAAAGCGATTTCGCTACGATTATGGCTGCGGGATTAGGTGCTCTTTATTCTCAATTACCTCGAAAACTGATGGTGAAAAGTTCAAGTGGTGGTTTAACAAACGCCACTTTATTAGGGTTCGGAGATAATACTAGTGCCGAGTTAGACCGATTGCGTTCTGGGGGTATAGAGGTTTCTTCATCGCCTGTTTTCAAAAGTCAATTAGATTCATTCTTAAAGTTGTTGGAATTTTGTCAGGACGTTTTAAATATATGTCCTAACGTAGAAATTTCTATAGCGTTACTTAAAAACGTAAAAACACATTTCCTCGAGAGCATTTTATATCCATCAATTCTAGAATGTTCTGATACCGACGGTTCAGCCGTTGCTGTTATTTCTTATATTGATATTATCATGCAAACTTTGAATCAAGAAGAATTGGTTGATGTTGTAGTAGGATTTTTAATGGACTCTGATGGGGATGATGAAGATTTTTGGAAACAAACTACCACAACAAGCAAAATAGCAAAACGACAAAGTACAATTAATCTTTTTGAAGGCATTGAAAATAATCAAATAAAATCATCTCCTTATTTTATTTCTACGGGTCGATTTACTCTTAAAGATCTTATTTTCTCGCGCCTTCGTTCTTCTTCACAGCAAGCAGTTATTGCCACTCTAAAGCTTCTTCATACAGTTATTTCTAAACACTGTAGGTATTCCTTGAAATTACTGAATATTGAATTAGATGAGAATGCCACGTGTTTTCCTAGACCGAATTATTTGTTGGAAAGTTCATTTAATGTTGAACAACCCGGTCCTACCAGTTCTGGCCAACCAAAGCTCACAACGATTAGTCATCATTTGAGAGAATTGGACCTCTTCTTTGACTTAATTTCTGCTATTGATCCAACCCAGAACATGGAAATCTTCACTAATGGTTACGATTCTTATGTTCGTGATGCCGAAATGATTATAGAGGCAGATAGATGTTATATTAATGGTCAGGATGTGGAGTGGACGGAAGACGGTCCTATCAGACCAAAATCCAACAAATCGAATAGACAAAAATTATTAACTTATAACCCTGGAAAAGGAGCGGAAAGTGCATTCAAATGCATGTCTAAAGTACCCAAGCATCGTTTGGTTCCTACTAACCCGGGAGATTCACTTTTACAAATTCTCGTTGGCACTCTTTCTAATTTCTTTGCACACTCGCCCGAGTTAAATTTGACCTTGACTGGTGTATTGTCTGCTTTGTCTGTTTGTCCCTATAGATCATTAGAAGGTTGGCTCGTATTTAGTGGTGTTGATAGATTAGACAATCGACGTGATTCTTCTACGAAAGATTTTGAGAGAATTCAACATGAACCGAAAAATTTAGAACCATCATTCGGCATCAATAACCAAGAAGGTATTTCTACTTCCGATGGTGATGATAAAGTTATAGATGACTTTGACGAAGATGATGATCGTTCTGTTGATTATAATGCCGATAAAAGTCCATCAGCCGCAAAGGCAATTGGTGCTACGCCAATGTGGACAAATTTCCCACCATTCTTCACTATTTTTAAAACTCTAACGCAACAAGTTGATTACTATCGAAGTGAAATCGATGGATTTAATCAATTTCTTGAAGATAGAAGGAATGGTTTACTAGACGCAGATGATGAGATTGACGAAAATTTCTTTAAACAGCAACCTACATTCCCTCCTCGTACTCCTGCTAAAAAAAATAGTTCATCAACTTCTGTTAATTCATCTAGCTCATCAAGGACCCGTAGAAACACTGCTCATTCTTCTTCTTCAGCTAATCCCCCTCCTAGAAGAACTAATTCATTTTCGCGAACAGAATCGTCAATTAATTCACCTTTATCTTCTTTCTCTAAGTCATCACCCGCATCATCTTCAAATATCAGTACACCCCTTTCAACACATTTCGCGAAGACTGAAAGTATCAAAATTCAACCACTATTTCCCACACATTTTGTAAATGAAGAAGAAGAAGAAGATCCTATTGATTACGGGGATGAAGATGATGAAGATGGACTTGCATCAAGGAAACAGACTAGAACTAAAACGAAAGAAACCAAACCTAAAGAGATCACATTAAGCACACTCCTAAATAATGTTGTTATTTTAGAGGAAGCTATTAAAGAATTAGTGGCAATAGTACAAGTTAGAAGAAGTCTAGGTATCGATGAAGTTAGATATTTGTAATATTGTATGTATGATTATGAAGATATTTATTTAGTGGAATATTTGTGTTTATTTTACTTGTATTAAAGTCGTTTCAATACAATTTATTGTATCATGATTATATGTATAACATTGTATATCAACATTAATAATACTTAAAAATGAAATTATTACTTTTTATAAATTATTCGTCCTAAAAAGACTCGAATCGGGTGGATTGAATTGATCATTATACTGTATACATAAATAGCTGACTATAGTTAATTACTACTATGTATAAAATAGTCAGTTATAGCGAGTTTACTTTGTAAAATTCAGGAAGTGAGAAAGTAAGTAAACAAATAAAATATCTGCATGTTTTCATTTTGCGCTTGCAAACTATACATGTAATTTTTGAAACATCTAAATCTAATAAATTTAAATTTTCTTCTAATATAAGAAAAAAAAAAAAAGAAATTAAAACCGGATTGAATTTTCATCTTTTAATATAGGGTTTACATAATTCCTTTAAAAGTTGATTAAAATTAAATATATAAACAACCAAATATTTGGCTTAATTAGTTTAATTACAGAAAGTAAAATTGTCAAAAGATTAATAAATTCAGTTTGAATCTAGGTAAAAGGAATTTTTATAAATAGATAATGCTAATTTTATATATATTTTTTATTAATAATTTAATAATACTGTATAAACTTCTTATTATGCATTTGAGAAAATCAATATTTGGTATATTTTTATATAGAAGAATAATTAATAATAAGGCTTACCTATTTGGTTTTTATAAAAAAAATATTTATATTTAAAATATAGGTTACCTAGATAAAAGTAGAAAACCTTCTATTTCACTTAATTACTCAAAATTATATATAAATAACAAGCATTTGAAATTTTAATATATATTATTGTTCAGGTACTGTACATATGATCATAACATACTATATTTTTAGATATTTTATTTATACTTTATAATATCATAATAAGCCATTTATACTTTATATAAATTATTTATACTTTATAGTTTATATTATTAAAATAAGCTATTTTTATAAGTGTATATATAATAAAATTCGTATAAAAATTATTTATTCATATTAAATGTAATATTACAATTTCGAAAAACATTCTCATGGAGAATTTTTTTAATGAAGTGGTGACCGTGATTTTTTTAAAAAAAAAAAAAATTTTATACTGTAAGAATTATTAGTTTATAAATTAAATTTTACCTTTAAAAATTTCTAAAGCTGAAGAAAAAGAATTTGAAGTTTTGTCATTTGGCAATAATGTATCTAATGAAAAGAAAAATAATAAATATATTGTATATTACTTTTGCATTAAAACCATAGGTGCAATTCTTTTCTTACCATTATAAATTAAAGAATTAATTTGCGATAATGTATTTTGCTGCAATATAGACTTAGGACATTCATAATAAGCCAAAGAGTGAGGATTTTTATGTCATGATACAGACATCACATCATTATCACTAATTCCTTCACTTTTTGAAATTTGAATAAAGGTTTTTCGTCCACTATGATTTGTGAACTTTCTTTTATTACAATCAATTTCAGTTATTGTTGCAATTTCTTTTATAAGTCCTTTTACCAATTTTTCTCCTATTTGAATAGATTTGAACCAATAACCCGTAAACTCAACTATTTAAAATTAAAAGAAAGGTAAAAAAAAAATAATAAATTATTACATAATAAATAATTACCTTCATTATTATTGCAAGGTTGCAAGTAAACTGAAATGCATCTTCACAAATTGGTAGTTTTTTACTAAAATAAAGCTCATAATCTTGAATAACAGTATTATCAGTAGGTATTAAAATTACTTTAGCTTTAGAATTAGATTCGCTTATTAAAGATCTCTGATTACACTTAGATCTATAAAATGTAACATCAATACTACCATCCTTTTTTTTTTTAAATTATTGTATCTTTAGATTATAATGCTCTTCACCTTGAAGAGCTAATTTAAAAGTATTATGCCAAAATATGTGTCGTATAAGTCCTTTTGGTGAATCTGGTTGCATTGTGAGATGATTAATAATTTTCTTAATTTCTTTTTAAGTAAAAGCATCTGCACCATATATTTCACCTAATCCCTGATCAGTTAAAAGTTTGATCTTACCAGTAATTGCATTATATAATTCAGAATATATATTTTTATTTGTAATTTCTTGTGGACGAAATTTAGAATATGTGTTGATATGTTGTGCAATAGCAAATCTTACTGATTTTATTGATTATACTGAATATTCAGCTTCCATTTTGCTGCTTACATGAAATAAAAAAGAAAACAAGTTGACACTCTAACTCTTCTTTAGAATTCACATCATTTATCTTTCCAAGTAATCCAATATCCTTACGAAAAGTTTCAAGTGCATTAATCCAAGTACTTGTAGAATTATGTGTAGCTTTGCTATGAGCTACTGTTTGCATACTTTTTATTTCTTCTTTAGTAGAGGCTACATATTTGAAAGTTTTTTTATTCTAAAAAAAAAATCAATAAAATGCAAAAAATAACAAAATAAAATATTAACTAAATGAATTAAATGAATACAAATAAATATTACTTTTTTACTTTTAATTTGAGATTTTTGTGGTGGCATTATTATAAAAATACTAAAGAGTCAGCAAGAGATAAAAGCATAATTTGTAAATCATTTTTTCAATATAAACAGTAAAAAATTAAACTTTTTAACTTATAATAAATTTTTTTAAACTTTTAAATGTTATGATCAGTTCCAAATAATAATAATATTATTGTACAGGGGTAATATCACTTATTTTATAGGTCAATGTATAATTGGTTACTAATTTTGCCACTTATGTGGCAAAATTAAAACCAATCATACATTAACTTATACTAAAATAAGTTATATTGCTCCTCCTTTATACAATAATATATAAATAAAATAGATATTACAAAATATATTATATTCAAAATTTTACAGTTTTAATATTTATATAACTGTATTAATTAAAGAAAATTTCAAAAGAAAACTTAACAATTATTTATATATATTATCCCTTAATTAATTAGAAAATTGCATGCAAATTTATGTACAATTTTAATTATTTATATACATGAAATTGCACTAATTAATCTAATTTTTTTTTGATTTTTATGTAAAAAACATCATGAAATTTATGTTAAAAATATTATTTTTAGCAGAAGTTATTTATTTTAAGTAGTTGATTTATAGACAAGTTTTTGCATTATTAAAAATTGGCAAATTATATTTTATAAAGTTTTAGAAAATTAAATGCATCACATTCATTATCTATATATACTAAAATTTTAAATTTTATATATTTTATATATTTTACTTCACTTTACAACTTTTACTAAGTTTTCAAAGAAGGTTTAGAAGGCCAATTTGACTTTACATATAAATAAAATTTTATTAATAGTTAATTACTTGATAATTATTTATTTACATGAAATTACACTAAATAACCTATTCTTTTATTTTATTTTTACTTAAAAACATTATAATTTTATAAAAAAAAAATATTACTTTTTGTTTTAAAAAAATTTTTTATATAATTTTTTATATTACTAAATTACATAGTATTTTTTAAGATTTTTAAAATAAAAATAAATATGCATTTATAGAATCCTGGACATCACATATATAACTCACATTTGAGTTTTAGCAAATTCAATTAAAATTACGTTAAATTCATAATTTTAGATAGAGCAAATTGATTGAAAATTAATTAATAATCATAATTATGAGTTTTAGCAAATTGTGTTGATTTTATAAAGTTATATTTTATATTTGAGCAAATTGGTATTTTTTTTTAAATTTAATTTATCCTTTTATAAATTATATTTTTAAAATATCAGTTTCAGGATCTGGGTTATATTTTAGCCAAATTAAATATAATTCTGGCCAAAATTAAGCATAATGGCCAAAAATCGTCTGATTAATTTTGCACCATTTTATTTTTTAATAATTATTTATATTTAATTTATTATTTTATTAATTATTATTTTATCTATAATCTACATATTTTTAATTATAAATTATAAAAATTGGCAGTTAAATTTATCATATGGGCTGATTTTTGGAATTAAGTTAATTAAGTTTATATATTTCAAAAAACAGCAAATGTAAAATATTAGTTATATAAGAATGATGAATCTTTATTG
>QZLH01000918.1:23940-40342 GCA_003833135.1 Oehlia diaphana | reverse complement strand
CGACCCTAAGCACACGAGCCGTGTTGCGAATGAATTCCTACAAGAAAATGTCCCAACTGTTATGGACTGGCCTTCCAACAGTCCTGATTTAAACCCCATCGAAAATTTGTGGTCTGTTCTTAAAAGGAATGTAGAGTTGCGGCAACCACGAAATATTGGGGAATTAGAAAGTTTTATGGAGGAGGAATTCCTCAGGACATTATAAGAAATTTAGTTGGGTCAATGAAGGAGATGTGTAGGCTTGTTATTGAGAATAATGGGGAACGTATTCCTTATTAATTTTTTTTTAAATAAATCTCCTGCTTTTTTGGCTTTCGAATGAATGCTTGATCACATGATTTGGCGCAGTAATGATGTAGCTACGGGAGAAAACATTTGTCCAAAGACTTTTGCACCATACTGTATATAGTGTATGTATTTTTATTATTAGTTTTTTTTTTAATATCGGATATTTATAATGATTTTAATTAGACAAAAATTTTATATATAAAACAACTATCAAATAAAATTAATTTGATTCCATTATGTTAATAACTAATAGTTTAGATTGTGAAACGCATCTTTGGTTAAATTTATTTAAAGAAAAAACGAAATATAAAGATTCTTAAGAAAACATGAAATATTTAAATATTAGTCGTACTTGACTGTCGTGTTAATGAAAAAGAATTATTGAGAATAATCAAAATATTCTGAGAAAATTGCATTCATTTCTTTTACCGATATATTAAAATACTGGATAATGAAACGGCCAAACTCAAAATGGTTAAATTTAGCTTTAATTCTAAAAACATGAGACAAATATTCTATTACTGGATAGTGGGGGTTAAGCAAAAAAACATAAATAGCAATTACAATAATTTCGTTGTCCAATTAGAAAATATCAGTGATGTATCCTTATAATAATTTATTTTTTGTAAAATTCCGTCTGTTGCATATCATTTACGGAATAGATACGGAATAACTTTTTTATGAGGTGCATAGGAGTGGTAATTACTTGAGACTATTGTTGACTGTCCCGTTTATTTCTTTCCATTAAAATCTTGTACCTCTATGCATGTAAATTAATAACAAATAAAATATTCGGCGTAAAGTGCCGATAACTGCTATATTGATAATCAAATTTGATTGGTCTCCGCAAGAGCACGAGATCAAATGATCAAATTTTGTTGCAGTACACGAGTTATTTAGGCTACTGTATTTGCTTTGAGAAATCATAAACTTAAATTTAAAGCCAAAGACCAGTCAATCATTTAACTAACCTGTTTTATGCAATTGTCGCAGAATAATTTAATTTAACGATTATTACCTATTATTATAATTGAAAATTTTATCATAAAAAAAAAATAATTTTATTCAATTTAAGAAACAAACATTTTTATCTTTTGGATATTACTTTTTTCTCCGAAATAGAAAAAACAATGTCGCACAGAAAAAGATAATCAGACGCAAAAGGACTTGACTGAGTTGACCCTCCAGATACACAATCGGCAATGCATATTGAATAAAATTTAAGTTTATTAAATTGATGTACTTGCACATTCTCTAAAAGATCAATTTGTTTATTAGCGTGATTAATGAGTTTACAATTGCAATATCAAGTATATATGAGTTTGCATTGTCAGACGATTAAAATAATAAACAATTTGGCATCCCAAGAATTCTGTGTTACTAGTTAGGGCAATGACATTTATTACGTAATATTTTAGGGAGTGAATAAAGAAAGGTCTTAATATATAGTGTAACATAAGATTTTATATATTAAGGATGAATATTACATAATAAATGTCACTGCGCTTATAAATCTTTTGAATTTAATCTAGACTAGTAATAATACATATGAATTATTAAGTTAAGGTTAAGGAACAATTGTACAAAATAACGTATTAAACTGTTTATTTTTAATTACTAGATAACAATTATTAATTCTATTTCATTATGTTAGTAACAATTTAGTCGTACTTAACCGAAGTGAAGTTATTAGATGCTGAATTTTGAGTGAAATTTGGTGAAACTAAACCTTCTTGTTGCTGCGTAACAGTAGATTCCGTAGAGCGCGTTGTATTCGTATTTATATTGTCAAACTCTTCTTTCATATTTTGTGCCTCTTGGTCATTCATAGTGTTGGTTGTAGAATTCAGAGTCGTTTTAGGCCTAATTACTAATCTATCCCGAATACCATCTAAATAATGTACATCAACAACATATTCTTGTAAAAATAATTCCAACCCACTAATTCTTAATTCATTCCGTTCAGCTAAAGAAAGTTCGCGATCTGGAGAATAATTTTTAAAATTATCATTATGTGTTGTATCAAAAAATGGAATTATTGGGAGAGCATTTTTAAGTTTTTTCTGTGTTGATCGAGAAAATCCGCAGCAATATGATTGCACGGCTCCCCATGGTCGTAACGTATTCGCACCTGTAAATTAAATAAATAATTTTAAATTATATTTTTTTTTTAAAAAAAAAAAAATGAGTAAATAAAGTTTACCATAAAGAAATGCGTATACTGCTGCCATTAATCCCCATGCACCCCCTATTAAACCCAGTCCACTTAAGTACTATATAGAATCGAATTTACGAATTTGATTAATTCTTTTTCATAGTTATAAAAAAGATCCTCAATATTATAAAAGTACTTACTGTCTTTGATCTTTTATTAATTAGAATATACAGTATAATTTGTTTTTTTAGTTAGTAACCGAAACAAAGAATTATTTAATTATGACTATAATAATATTATATACAAACCTAACTTCTTTATCTATTCGAATGACATTTTTGCTCTTAGGTCGTATCTCAAATGAAATTAAAGAACTATCTGTCGAATTATATGCTGATGGCCCTCCAACTAGAGAAAAGTAATAATAAATAGTAAATATTTAATAAAATTTAATTAATAAAATAATATGACTTACGTAAAGTCGATTCAATATTTGATTTCTGTTCATAGGTTGGAGGAACACCAAAATCATTCATCCAATTTGGTTTTATTAATTCTCTAATTACACGAGAATATGTAAAATCGTAAATCTACGAAAAAAAGGCTTGTTAGTAATTTTCCAATAAATACTCTACTCTTAATATTAAAGAAAATTCCAAATACCTGAGATGGCTCTACTGAATACCTATTCAATGTAAGAATTGAATTGTCATACACAGATAATTCACTCAAATTTTTATAATATATATCATATTCTACATTAAAAATTTTTATTAAATACTTTTTTTTATATGAATTTCGAATATAATTTACAAATCTTTTTAACCATACCTGAATCAAAAGCATGTAAAGTCATTTCCTGTGTTATACCGGGTGTAAAATCTTCGTTAATACTCAATATTAAAAACAAACGTTTCATTAAATCATTAAATAGAACATTTGGTGATGGGGTATAAACTCCAAAATAAGCTTTGGTTGTCTCATCGTAATAAACTCTTGTGTCTTCAAGCAAACATTCAACTGCACGATTATCCCCATCAAAGACTAATGGAGAAAATATGCAAATTAATTAAATTCATTTTAATTATAGGAAAAGGAAACTTTTCTTTCTCTCTTTTAAAAATACTTACAATAAAATTGATTACAGGATACGATGCTGAAATTGTAGCTAGCAAGAAAATGCATGCCTGTCAATTTTTTAAATATGTTACGATGTTAAGTTTATAAATTTAGTTAAAAAAATTAGGAAAAAAATTCTTTATTTACCCGGAAGAGGAACGGCATCAACATTAGTAAAAGAAGTTGCTATAATTGGAGAATCTTGTTTTACATCAATTATTACAACGACGAGATAACTTGTCAAGCAAGCCATAAGAATAATCATTGTAAAGAGTTTTAATCCTAAGAGGATTGTAGGCTCGCTACGACGATGTTTATACAATAAATCTATTAAATTCATGATTTTATAAAATTTTATTTTACGTGCGTAAAAATTTTTCAATTTTACGATTATATTTTAAATTCTGTTAATTTGTTTGTGTAATATTAACTAATTTAGTGGAATTTTTTAAAAAAACAAACAGTAATTCGGGAATGATGATTAACGTGTACTTCCTAAAAAGGGTAAAGTAAGGAGTGATGGTGTGCATTAATAAACACGACATTATAATATAAAAAGATTTTTCGATACGCCTAATTTACAAATTTAGGGAGGTTCTTACTGGGGATTTTTTTATTTTTTTTTTCTAATCAATAATTCCCACTGCAAAAAAAGAATAAATTCATCAACGTTATCGTATTATTATACAAATCAAAACGATGTATAAAAGTCTAAAACATCATAATTATCATTTAATACTTATCATAATATTATATATATTAAATGTATATGGGCAATATGTACCAGAAGATCGATATGGGCATTCAGCAGTTTTCGTATCTGAACGTAGAATTTATTTTATAGGAGGTTATAAGGTAAAACGATATGCACCCAACCCTATGAGCGACGTTTTTTATCTTGATAGATATGAATTTACAGATTTAACGAGTCAAGTAAACTTACCATTAAAACTATTTCATGTTTCTGAATTAGGAGGTGTTAATAAAGATTTAATATTTACTATAGGAGGTGTAAATTTGAATGATTCAGAAACAGATTACATTTATAGTCTTAATACTAAAACAAATGAATTAAGTGTGCCTACAGTTCAAGGAAAAGTCCCACCGTCACGTAAAGGAATTGCTTCTGTTATCTATAAAGGAAAAATTTATTTATTTGGTGGTCAAACTGGTGCTGGCGTTAATGTTTTATATTTTAATAATTTTGATATTTTTGATACTATTAATTTAAATTGGCAAGTTGGTAGCTTAATTAATTCTCCAGTTACCAGAACCTTTTATTCGGCTACATTGGTTGATGGGGTTATTTATTACATTGGCGGTAAAACACAAGGTAACGTTTTTCCTCCATTAACCGAGGTATGTTGCGTAGTAAACTTAAACTCCTCTACTTGATATTTTAAAATGTTTTGAATTTTAATATGTTTATTATTCCATTATAGATCTATCAATATGACATTGTAGGAAATACATGGTCTTTAAAGGTTAGTAAAAGCATATCTTAATACCACTAAATCAATCGTTAATAAATAATTTTAAAAAAATTCTAGAAAGCTACTGCTGCAGATCCAAAGTTTATGCCAGGATCTAGATCTTCTCATACTTCCATTTTAAGTAATTATTTTTTGACTAAACCATTCAAAAGTCATCTGAGATTATTGTATAAACATCCTAAATTTTTTTACTTTTTTATATAGTGCACGGAAAAATTGTCATCTATGGAGGAGTTTTTTCTCCTAATGATATGCAATATAATTTACCAGCTAAAGAAACGATTGCGATGTTGGATGTTAATACATTAGTATGGACAATACCAGAATTTGATGCTAGGGAAAATAATCCTATTCCGAAACTTTTTCTTCATACTGCTACGGCAATAGGTAATTCTATGTTTATCGCTTTTGGTAAGTTACTCTTTAATAATTTCTTACAATTTTTCTAATCTTTAAATAATCTATATTCATTTTTTTTAGGAAATTTTACGGACAAGCCAGATGATTTTGATCAAGCTAATAAAGATATTTATATGTTTAAATTTGATTATTCACAAATTTATTCGTATAGTTTATCCTCATTAATTAATAGTACTCATGAAGCACAACCACAAATTCCGACTTCTACAAATACCAATATAAACCCACAACAACCTTCCTCATTAAGTAAAGTGGTAATAGTTGGTATATCAACTGGTTCAGTATCACTTGTTTTAACAATACTCTCAGTATTATCAATAGCTTATAAACGTACGAAGAAAAGTTAAGTACAATTAGGAGATGTACCCAATGATCCGAACTCAGTTGAAATTAATGATGACAAATCTCATTCTGAATATCAACAACAAGATCTTCCTACTAGTTTAACTGAATTTCCATAAAAACTTAAATTATATTTAAAATTAAGTGTTTTTGATCATATGTATAATTAATTAAATAAATGCAAATTTTTATATATAAACATTATTAAATAAATAATTCAATTCCATTATGTTAACAACCAGAACCAATAATATGAAGATTGAAGACGCTTAATAATTTCAGATCTACCATTTTACATAATTTTAGGAAATATGAAATATTTGGATTAGAATGTACTTGACTGCGGTGTTAAATTTGTTAATGGAAAGTGAATAATCTATCCAATTCCAATCTTTAATGCATATATTAATACTAGGATAATGAAACAGTCAAAATTAATTCACCGTAAAAAGTCGATAAACTTTTTTTTTGTTGATTGATTCTTAAAAGTATATGATGACATATAAATAAAGTGGATGTTGCAGCTAATTGCAAAAAGAATGGACCACCCAATTCATTTTCGTTCCGAAGCTTTATACGCAGTAGTCGCTTCGATCCGGATTGATCCGTTGGTTAGCATCACAACATTTTTCTATTATTATTTTTGTCGAACTACAGATTTAAAAAAATTATTCTTCTACAAATTTTATTAATTTTCCAACTCAAATAAACCGATGCCAAGCCGTAGTAAACCGCGGATTGTTCCGTTACAGCTATTTGCGAAAATAACGGACCACCTAATTCATTTTTCGACTGCGTATGAAATTTTCATACGCAGTCATACGCATGGTAATATCTGTCCGGACCGTCAAACACATTTTTTGAATTTTTCATATGCAGTCATCCGCAGTTATGTCAAACAGTTTACTTGTGTATAGCTGCGTATAAAAATTTCATACGCAGTAGAAAAACTGCCGATCAATTATGATCATGTGCGTATGACTGCGTACGAAAAAGATAAATAACAATTACAATGATTTCGTTGTCCAATTCGAAAATACTATCTGTGATGTAACCTTTCCTATAAAACTTTTGTCCGAATATTTCATATTTCTTTTTGTGAAAATTCCATCTGTTACATATCGACAAAACCTTCTAAAGAAGCACCGAGAATATGTTACATAATAAAATATGAAAATACGGAATAACTTTTTTTATGGGGCACATACTATTGATGTACAAACAACTTAATGTGATCAAGATACAATTTAAAAGTTTTCGTAACACGAACCAGCCCTTACTACATGCAGACTAACAAATAAAAAATGAAATAAACTTGGAAATATATTTGAAACTATACTATATTTGCAATTACCGTCAATTTAATGCGAAAACTATTGTATTATTTGTAGTACATGAAAAAAAAAAAATCTTTATTTTCTTTGAAAAACAATAAACTAAATTTTGAGCCAATAGTTTATTAACCAGCCAATCATTATTTTAAGAGAAACGAATGGTACATTAATTAAAATTAATTATTGACCACGTGACGTCATATCAATTACAATTACTCCGTTTTACATAATAATATTGGTGAAATCAAATTCGCTCTATCCCGAATACGCACAAATTGAATTTATTGTAATTAACTTTGTAAATGTAATCCTTAAAATATTGACAAAATAAGACGGAATAAGCACTGCGAAACTTATTTTTATTTTATTTTATATTTTTAATAAGAAACATTATTCGTTTCTTTTTTTTAGGTTCGTTTCTGCTTTGGAATTTCGAAACAGTGAATTTCAAATGGTAAGTTTAAAAAAAATTATAGATACAGATTCAATAGATGATTTATTTATGCAATTAGGTGAAATACCAAAATCATTCATCAACTTTGATTAAAAGTCAGCTAATTTTACGCCGATATACTGTACAGAAGAACTACAAAATGAGTTCGGACTTTATGGTAAAGATAATTTAATTTAAATGATAATATATAACTGATTTAACGTCAAAATATATTAGTTCATTGGAATAATTGAACAGTCAATTGTCAATTTTCATAAACAATATTAAGATATACAATAATTAAATAATTGTTGATTGTGAAACCATCGTAACCACGAATAATTTGTTTACGACACAAAATTTTGTTAACCTTTTGTGTATAGTACATATTGTGACAAAGTTTCTCTTATAATAAACCTAATTTATTCAATTAAATTAAGAAAGTATGAAACAGTACAATAAATAAAAGCCTATGTAAATTATTGTTGTTGCTGAAATAAAGGATTTTGTTGTCTTAGATTATTATCATACAAAGTATTATTTGTATCGGAAATATTAGATTGTGTTGGAACTGTAACCATTAAACCTTCTTGTTGTTGCTGCGCAGCTCTAGCAGAAATCGGTGTGTACATTGAATTCGTATTTAAATTATCAAATCCTACTCTCATATTTTGTATCACTTGGTTATTAGAATTATTCATGATTTCAGTTGTAGAAGTCAAAGTCGCTCTAGGTTTAGCTAATTTTTCCCGAATATCATTTAAATAGTGTACATCAACAACGTATTCTTGTAAAAACAATTCCAAACTATCAATTCTTTCTAAGATCAATTTATTTTGTTCAGTTAAAGAAAGAGCATGTTTTGAAGGATGATTTTTAATATCAGGATTTATTGTATTAAAGAATGGAATAGTTGGTAAAGTAGTTCTAAGCTTTTTTTGAGTTAATCGAGAAAATCCGCAGCAATATGATTGTACAACTCCCCATGGTCGTAACGTATCCGCGCCTATAAAGAAATAAGGTTTAATATAACACATATATTTATAATTTTTTAATGAAATAAGAAATTAAACTTACCAAAAAGCAATGAATATATTGCTGCTGCTAATCCCCACGCACCACCTATTAAACCCACACCACCTAAGAACTGTATATGATTGAATTTCAATTTAATTATTGGAACTCTTAAATATTGATAAATAAAGCAAAGCATTACTCACTGTACGATTTCTTTTCGAGAAGAAGAAATTATATATAATTAGCAGCTAATAAAATAATGATTTACGAAAACCATAATGATACTTACCTAACTTCTTTGTTTATTTGAACGGTATTACCCATAGGATGTACAGCAATCAACATCGTATTGTTATTAACTATGTTATTTATTGGTAGTGAAGTTGCCACTAAAACAAAAAAAAAATAATTAAATTTAAATTTAAAAATTCAGAAATTTTAGCAATAAAATCTTACATAAAGTAGATTCAATATGTGATTTATTTTCATAAGTAGGAGGAATACCAAAATCATTCATCCAACTTGGTCTTATAAACTCCTCAATTTTACGATGATATACAAATTGGTAGAGCTACAAAAAAAGAATTCGTTAAGATCTCCGATTTTATAATAGTTAAAATTATAAATTATACCTGATTTAGAACCAAAGCATATGAATTCATTGTAATAATTGAATTATCATAACTTGAACTTGATTCAATAGCTTCTGGAGTAGTTAATTCATAAAATTTCTTTTCCTTAAAATATTTAATTAGCGGATCATAATCTAAATAAATTTATAAATATTTATAAATATTTTATTTACATATAATAGCAGTACTTTTGATGATTTTACCTGAATCGAAAGCCATTATTTCAATCATTGCTTGAAGCGTTTGATCAGGTGTATAATTAGCATCATTAACTATAAGTCCTATATATAGATACGTCATCGCGTTATAATTATCTGATTTATCATAATTATAAAAGAAGACACCTGGTGATGGTTGATAATATCCAAAATAAATTTGGCCTGGTCCATATTTTTCACTAGGTTGAGTAAGATCTGACATACAATTAACACTTGTAGATTGTGTATCATTAATTTCTAAGAATAAAAATTTTGGTTTTTTAATATAAATATATTAATAAATTTAATTAAAAGATATAATGAACTTACTAATATATTCTTCAAGACAAGTTGATATTGTAAAATTATATTGAGATTTAAAAATAAAACCTAAAAAAAATTTATCATTCAATTATTATGATGACTCATGTAACAAAAAAAAAAATTGTCAAAGTAAATTCGTTAATTATTACTTGGAGGGCGAATAGTATTAGATTGAACAAAAGAAGTTTTGGCAATTGGAGCATCTTGGACTACATCAATTATTACAATAGAGAGATAACCTGTTAAACATGCTACAAGTATAATCATCATAAAAAGTTTTAATATTAGGAGAGTCGTAGGTTCACTACGACGGTGTCCACGAAATAAATTTACTAAATTCATAGTAATTAATTATTTGAGAGAAATTTATAATTAAAAGATTAAAGAGTAAATTAGCGTGAAAATGAAATTAGTTTTTATCATAAATATTAAGTTTATTCCACAAATTCCACAATGTAAGATTTATATTTCTATAAAAAGTAACATTTTAATGAGATGCATGATATTACCAAAAAAACCACACAATTTAGCTAGCTATCCAATTATATTATGGGTGAACCAAAAGAATTTTTGGACAATGTTATAGAAGCTTAATAATAATCTAGCATTTATTACAAATGTTTCATCTCACCGGCGGGTCGTCTCACCGATATATATGGCAATTTTTAAAATTAAATGTAAATATTTTTTTTTTTTGTTTAATCTCACCGGCGGGTCGTCTCACCGATATATATGGCAATTTTTTAAAATTAAATATAAATGTTTTTTTTTTGTTTAAATAAAAAAAAAATGTCTTTCGAACTGTGTAAATCATTACTTCCTAATAAATGATGCGCGGGGATTAGTAGCAACAATACTGCATACGCATTGCTTTTTGATTTATAATAAATTATGTAAAATCTATATTCCTTTAGCCGTGGACACATTACGTCATACAACTTTATTGCTGCAGAATTTCTCGCTTAAGAAAGTCCGCCCAATAATTCTCATTCATATACAGGTACTAAAAATCATCCTTCAAAGCACAATTCATCAGCTGAATGAATTGAGAATTTAGAATTATTTTCACAAGGATTTTTGTCGAAGAACATTATTCATATTAGTAGTATTCAATTAGTTAAATCCAGAACGATTTTGAATATCAAACATTGGAGCAATTAAAATATCAAGGAGTCTAATTTTTCTCAAACACCTTATTTCATAGTTCCAAATTTAACAATTTCCGAATTGAAATACAACAAACAAGATTTCCTATAAAGAGTAATATTATAATAAGATATCCAATAATCAATAATTGTTGATTGTGAAACCATCATTGTAAACAAAAAAAAAAGCGGGTTGTTTACGACACAAATTTTACATGTTTGTGCATGCGTATGAATGAACACAATGCGAAAAGTAATTTAAACAAATGAATTCTTGGAATTGCCATTTCCGCATCCTTCATATCTTCAATTTTTTCGTTTTGCTTATCAACCAACAAAAAGTCAATAATGTTGTATAGAAATTTAAACCATTATATGATACTTATTATATTAAATCAATTATTTAATATAATAATAGTATATGGACAGAAATTTATACCAGAACCTAAAACGGGTGCTGAAGCAGTGTTAATAGAAGATAAAATATATTATATAGGAGGAGAAAATCCTAGTAAACCACGTTCAGAAGAAAATCCCAAAAGTGATATTTTTTATCTTAATCTTAATTCAGATATTAAAGAAAATTTTTTAACATGGGTTGATTTAAAAGTAAAATTACCATATACTATCGGACATACTGCCGATGTCGGAGGCATTAATCAAGATTCAATATTTATTATAGGAGGCATGCATTATGATGAAACAAATGCGAATTATTTATATAGGTTTGATACTAAGACATATGAATTAATTGTACCAGTAATTCAAGGAAAAGCTCTACCAACACGTTTAGCAAGAAGTTCTGTTAGTTATAAAGGAAAAATTTATTTGTTTGGTGGGCGAGCGTATACTCCGGCCGATTCAGCTTTAATATATGTCAATCAATTTGACATATTTGACACGGTTAACTTAATTTGGCAAGTTGGTAGCATAGTTGATTCTCCTGGTCCATTATCCGGATATACGGCAACATTAGTTAATGGAATTATTTATTATATTGGAGGTAGATCACAACAATATGTTTTTTCTCCAATGACCGAGGCATGTAAAATAAAGTTTATAAATAAAGTATTTGGAAATATGTTAATAATTTAAAATATCTGTTATTATAGATTTATCAATATGATATAGTCGCTGATAAATGGTCTTTAAAGGTAAGTTGTATCATTGTATTAGAAATATTAATGTCATAAAGTTTTAATATAAGAAATTTTGCTATTCTTCTTCAGAAAACTATAACTGCAGATAATAATGCTATTCCAGGACCTAGAGTTGCTCATTCAGCTGTCCTATGTAATTTATCTATTCATTTTTCTTTCTCTTGTTTTTTTTTCAAATTATAAAATATCAATTACTTTAACCATAAATTCTCTCATTTTTTAGTTGATGGTAAAATTTATGTATACGGAGGAACGTACTTTAATGCTGATACACCATATGAAGTGCCAGCTAAAGAAACATTTGTTATGTTGGATACTATTACTTTGGTGTGGTCGGTTCCAGCATATAATAGTACTGGCGCACCTAAACTTGCTTATCATACTGCTTCATTAAAAGGGACAGTTCTGATACTCGCTTTTGGTAATTTATTTAAGATATAATTCACTTCGGTGTAGTCTTATTTAATTTAATAATTTTTGTTTTTTTTCTTAGGACTACAGATGGATTTGCCGCCCACTACAGATCAGATTAATAATTCGACTTATTATTTTTACCTAAGTGACCCAATTATTGGATGGGATGCAATTCCTTTATCAGAAGCATCAACACCACCAACATCAACAATAAGCATAGTGACAAAATCAGATTCTCCTACAGAAACAGTTATGCCTTCATCACAAAATACGATGAGTAAAACGGTAATCGTTGGGGTATCAGTTGGATCAGTACTAGTTGTTCTATCAATATTCGTAGTATGTTCATTAACTTGTAGGCACATAAAGAGAAATCAAACGAAAATTAAAAGAGAATCCAATCATACGGATAGTCAAGGAGTCGAAATTCAAATTCCACCTGATGGTGATAAACATTCTTCTGCATATCTTCAACAATATCCTCCTGTATATCAACAATTTGCACCCCAACAATTACAACAACAATTTGTAACGGGAATGCCATCACCTCCAATTCAACAGCATTAAGGGTATCATATTTGTTTATCACGATAAACTTATGTTAATTATTGTGTAACTTAATTTAATATTACGTTTAAATTTATGAAATACTAATACTTTAATTAGTTGTTTGTTAATTTAAAATTTTATTTAACTGTGTGATAAGTTTTTTAATCATATAAATTTAATTTTCTTTCACGTAATGAACATACTATAAATTCGTATCAATGTTTATTTTTAAAGAAAATATTTGTTATTATCAAGAATAATAAGAATTATAAGAATATTACATGAAAACTAAATTTGAATTATTATTATAGTTCTGTCATTCTGTCATTAGGAATGTTGCAACAAGAAGGTTTAATGATTACAATGTCACGCCATCTTGATCTAATTTTGCTTGTATTTTATCGCTTGATATGCATGAAATTTATCGTAGAGTAAAAAACAGATAACAGCCTTTTCCTATTCGGTAATCTGTCGTACTCTCTGAAATATAGTGTTACAATTTTTTTTTATATTTTTTAAAATAAAGTGCCCCATAGACTCCCGGTTAAACGATCTCAAAACACTTGCAAAGTATACTCTTTTTTGGTTGTGATCTACACGAAAAGTTTCCCTGCGAATTTAATATCTTAGATTTAGATTATAGATTTAGTAATAAGAATAATGAATCCTAAATCTAAGAGTATAACGCCCACCCTCCCTCTTTATGAATCGATGGGCTATATATATTTTTTTCCTTCAATTTTTTTTCATTAAAAAAAAAAAAAAATACGGGTTACTCTATGTATTACGCAATATTTACTCGTGCAAATTACACAATTTACTTGCGCAAAAAAAATAAAAAAAAAAATTTTATATATTACTCAAAATAATCAATATTACTTTATTTTTTACGCAATATAAATTACACTATATAAATTTATCAATTTATTCAAATCAACAAATCAAAAAAAATTTCTTCATATATAAAAAAATTTATAACGTGTTACTCAACATATTATGCAATATTTACAAAAAATAAATTAAAAAAATTTTATTTATTACTCAATTTATACTGTATTATATAATATAAGATTTGTTAATTTATGTAAAAATAAAAAACTGTGTTACCTCAATATAAATTTTATTTTTTCCATAAAAATTTTATGCGTTTCTCAATTAATTTATTACGAAAAATATATTTTGTAAAAATTAATTTTTTTCATAAAATTTTATACGTTATTCAATTTATTACAAAAAATATATTTTGTAAAAATTAATTTTTTTCATAAAATTTTACACATTACTCAATCATTAATCAGTATATTTTCCAATATAATATTTATTTCTTTATAAAAAAAAAAAATTTTAATCAAAAGAAATTTTTTTACTCATTTACTCAATCAAATTTCATAATTTACATTTACATAAATAAAATAAATAGAATAAATTCATGTAAATAAACTGGTATAAAAACAAAAAAAAATTTTTTTATCGCATTTTTTATTTGACTGTTCTAATTTCCATAAAGCCATAAAGGTATAAATGAATAATTACAAAAAGGCATATATCATCAGATAATGTGGCTATAATACAAATATTACATTTATCATAATATAAATTATTTCCAAATATGTAAGTTGTTTATGATATAGTATAAATTTTTATATATAAAAAGGAAAGATTCGGATGATGTAGCTTAAATAATTACATATTACATAAATTGATTGCTGGAAAAAAACCTATTTTTGGAAATTTTTTTTTAGAAGCATGAGTAGACTTCTTATTTTTTTATCAGAAAATAACAAAAAAAAATAGATCTTTAGTTAATCAAATCAAAAAAATTTTTTTTTAAAAAAATGGATCTTTATTCTGGAGTGCAAAAATGATTATTAAAAAGAATCCACTCTTATCGTATTTTTTTTTAAACTTTAACTTAATAAAAGAATTTCTTATATTTTAATTAAAACATTTTTTTAATTCTTTTTTTTAAATTTTTTTAAATTGAGTTAAAATAAAAAAAAATTTCATGTAATTAAAATAAAAATAAAAAAAATTCATGCCGTAAATTCATACACTTTACATTTTTTTCTTCATATTAAAACCCGATCATTACTTCATCTATTGAAAATTTGTATATAAATACATTTTTTTTTTAACTGAAAAAAAAACATACATTTATATTTTTCAAATATACAGTTTTATTCTTAAAAAAAAAAAATTAACAATATCTTTTTTACCATCAATATTTCTAAAGCCAGCAAAGTTAAGTACGATATGATATATTCACAATTCAACCTAGAAGTCAACAAAGGAATATAGCATAAAAAAAAATAATTGGAATATCCAGACTGAGTGATGAAAACCCAACCAAAATCATATATTTAAAAATCAAAGTATTTGTATTATTGGATAAAGAAATTGATACACAAATCAAAGAATTCAAAAATGGTCAGGTAATTTATTTAAGAGGTAAATTTATTGCCTACAATAGATGGTCATGGTATATTATTAATTTTTTAGTTCAAAAAACAAAAAAATGAAATAAAATAAAAATTAGTATCACATTATTAAATTTGAAAATTGAACTAATAGGTCAACGATATATCCATTAAACCTATGCCAAGTCTTGATTTTGATATGATACTAGCTGTAGGCATAAACATAATGGTGATGGGTCACCTGGCAATATTATTACTTCTGAATTATCTCAATCTTACCTCCATATCCTCCACAATATGGTTCACAATATAATGGCCAGAATGCAATGCAGTTCATTCAAAATATTTCTTTACTATTTAACTCGCTCAAAGATTCATATTAACCATACTGAGATCTTCACATTTGAAATTTCCCTACTTTTTCTCTAATGACTAATAATTCTTCTCAAACGAATCATCCTAGAAGACATTCTTGGATCTGAAGTTATTATTATCACACTTTTTTCCAATAATTAATTCTTTTAAATGAAATCTTTATATTTAATAGAGTTCCGAATGGGTCAGGTCAGGTCAGGTTAATTGATAAACCTGACCTGAAATTTTTTTTCAGGTCAGGTCAGGTCAGGTTATATCAGGTTGTCTGTTTGACCTGACCTGACCTGAAACCTGAAAAATTTCAGGACTATTTTTATTAAAGTATTGAAAAAAATGGTACAAAACTTTTTTTTTAATATAATATTATGAAAAAAAAACGTTTTTGCAACGTTTTTTTATTAAAATATTGAAAAAAAATATTGCAAAACGTTTTTTTTAATATTATTGAAATATCAAAAAAAAAAACGTTATGAAACATTTTTTTAATATAATATTATGAAAAAAACGTTTTCGCAATATTTTTTCTCGAAATATTGCGATTCAACATTTTTATATTAAAATCATATAAAAAAGTGAATCCCAATACTG